>JAMZAV010009630.1:0-22386 GCA_024449915.1 Sweltsa coloradensis | reverse complement strand
GTTCGTCATTTTTTGAAATTGAAGAATTGAGCACAGTTTCAAGACACGATGTTGTAAATGGCCATTTTAGATTGGTACGATGATCTAATATCTATGTAGAACAAAAAAGAAGCTGGTTAAAGCCGATTTAAGAAATTTCCCAAAACGCCTATTTTCGCAAATTTCTGGATCAAACAATTTACAAGATATAATTTTCTGTACGGTCATTTTAGTTTATTATTATGCAGAAGATGATGTGGTAAAAAATAATGTTTTGGGTAAAGGGGCCTTTAAGAGAACACAGACGTCGTGAACGGGGAGTATTGGAGCCCAGCTTGCAGTCCCAGATTTTACTAGAATTCCATCGCCGCCTCAGCCCAGGTATAACAAACAGCTGTTGCTAGACCCAGTGACCTACGTCACTTTCGCCAAGGTTACTATACTAAAGAAGTTTCTTTCGGCCTAGTTTCTGTCTCGCTGAGCCTACCTTAAGCCTTGTTTAATACATGTCTTGAGCCTATACACTAGGGTGGGCCGAAAAACAATTTTTTTTAAAGTCGTAATACCGCGGAAAAGTTGCGAATTGTGGAGACTAAAAAAATAAAAATAAAATAAAAAAAATCGGTTCATATCTTCCGGTCGCGCATGTGCTCTAAACTTTTCCAAAATTTTGAAAAATTCACATTTTTACGATAATTTTTAACATTTTTAAATAAGCCTCTTCCCGAATGTAAAAGTTCGAATTCTTCATATTTTAAATTTTCTTCTATGTTAAAAATACTAAAAATTATCGTAAAAATGTGAATTTTTTAAAATTTTGGAAAACTTTAGAGAACATGCGCGACCGGAAGATATAAACCATTTTTTTTTTTTTTTACCCTTTTTAGTCTTCCCAATTCGCAACTTTTCCGCGGTACTACAACTAAAAAAAAAAAATCAATGGAAAACTTTAGAGCACATGCGCGACCGGAAGATATGAACCTTTTTTTTTTTTTTTTTAGTCTCCACAATACGCAACTTTTCCGCGGTATTACGACTTTAAAAAAAAAATGTTGTTTTTCGGCCCACCCTACTATACACTCAGCCAATCACCGTCTCGTCTACGTAATTGTGTGATGATTTTTCGTCTAGTATTTTGAGCATTCCTATCGCGCATTTTTTACCTTGAACGACGCAGACAAAATGAAGGCGCTTATCAAGCAACGCGGCCACGTTAAGGACCGTCTAAATATACGTAAGATATTTGTTGACGAATTTGACTTGTCAAAACCCCATTCGCTTTTGTCCATTCCAGTCAGCAATATTGACGACCGCTGGCCCGAATTCAATAGAATACAAACATGTTTGGAAGAAATTATTGCTATCTGACAGTGATTCAAACGATATATAGTTAGGGGGTTAAGGGACACAAATAGGGTGAACCTTGCATTTCATTCTAGAAGCAAGCCACTTGGCACAGTTACTAATTAGACCTTATTGATTGATTGAATCGATGGTGCAAAGATGAAATTGCCATATGGCACCACTGGTACAGTGGCGGACTGGGGGCCGCCCAGTGACAAGTTGGATATGCGTGTTTGTATGTTCGATCAGTCAAACAAGCTGAGAGGGGACTCGAAACACTTATTATACCTTGATGATTGATTGAATCGATGGTGCCAAGATAAAATTGCTATATTGCACCACTGGCACAGTGGCGGACTGGGGGCCACCCAGTCCGAAGCTTTTGGTTGTGAGCATAACAAAAATGGCAAAAAAGGCGAAGTTTATGAAAGCAAACATCGACTGCCCCTGAGCCTTGGGAGAGGTTGCAATGACTGTTGTGTGACGCACAAAATATAAAGATATGTTTCGGTGTCGGTAAATTTAGGAGCTTTTGGCGGTGGGAATAAAAATAACAAAAAGGCCCAAATTTCGCATTTTGTATGTAGCCTATGTGACACGTTGGATATTCGTTTGGAATATTCGATTAGTCGAACAACCTGAGAGGGGACTCAAATCATTCGTAATGTTCCCCTGAATGTTCCCCAACGTGTTAATCGAACTCGGCAATATTTTGCCTTTGGAGTAAAAAATCGGCAATAAAGGAACATTTCAAATCGAAGACTATTTGACTGATCGCTGGAGAGTTGGCAATAATTTTCTTGATATTTAAAAAACAATATATAGGCTAAATAATATTGCAGGCACACTAGTTGGTACAAACAGGCACATGAACTGAATTTAGATTCAAAAGAGGACATTGTACTCTAGACACTCCTGTAATTACGTTTAAATTATGGGATCTCGCTCTTCAGCTGGAATTGGCAATTCAGCAGTTACTTGATTCAAAAATTTGAAATGAGTAAAGGTATATCTGGTGATCCAGAAGATACGCCGATCAGATATCACCAAGACACCAAATCAATACGCAATCGTTCCAAAGAGACGTCGTCTCTGAAAGCAGTGTTTGGAAAATACGGAAATCCGTTCTTGGAAGATAGTGCGGTGCTCTCCAACATTGAGTCGAAACAATTAAGTGGCAAGTTATTGTTCTGCTGCATTAATGGATCCTATAAAGCGCAACAAATTTGCGGTATTTAGTAATCAGAAGAAAAAAGACCTGAAAACTAAAACAGGAAATAAAGTGGCCTCAGTAAGATATGGCTGTTTACTTTTCAGCAAATTGTTTATAACATGTTCATGTTCATGTCAGAGTCAGACCAGTGAAGGAGATTTACAGGAGTTCTCCAGACACTAAAACCAGCCATTTACTCCTTCCTTGACCAGCATGGGTGGCCCTCATGCATGCAGTCGAAAATCATTCAGTGCTTGACGGCTTGTGAGGGTGCAGTTGCTCAGTCTGTCCCACCTGTGCAAGCAGTACTAATGGAGCGGCTGTAGCCAACATGTTAGCCCCCAAAACAAGCAAGACGTTCGCAAAATATATACGGGATGTGTATCAACCATATCTCAGGTCAGCTGGAGGCTCTGGAGCTCGCGCAGGACGTGTGGACATTGTTTAGGACGTCTACCTTGGTGATGGCCTTAAAATGTTCATTGGGCATTGCACAGAGTGGACAAGAGTTCTTCTCCACCCTGGATACAGATGTCCTGATTTCATTCAACAGGGAGTCAAAGCTCAGTCTTTGACCCTGTGACCACTAGAGAGGTTTGAAGTCCATAATGGTTCGAACTGTCGACACGGATGCCATTGTACTTGCCTTTTTCTGCTGTACAGAATCTAGTTGGGGAGTTGTAGCTTTGGGTGTCTTTTGGCTCTGGAAAAGGTAAAAAATCCATTGCTGCACATGTCACTTGGCGGGCGACGACTGCCTTCCTGGTTCTTTCCCGTGCATGGTGACACTGTGGAAGCAATGGAAATCCTGCAGCAGTGCAGTCAAGTATTGATACTTCTGTCATTTGTCAACGAGCAGACAAGCAGATTATAGAATAGAAGGAGTTGAAGGTGTTGTGTGGGAGGAAAAGTGCAAATGAATGTATACATAACACACACATAACAAAAACTTGTAGAAATACAGCCAAACCTTACACACTCAAAAGGAATGAGATCTAAAAAAAGGGCCAAGCTCATCTACCCTTCCACATAAACGTACAGTGTCCCATAACAGCATCCTCGAAAAGCTTGGCAAAATAGAATTTGCGATTTTTAATTTAACGTAATAGTTTATCCAAGTTCTTTTTTTCTAATTAATTTAAACGTAATAACATGCAAATTCTATTTTGCCAAGCTTTTCGAGGATGCTGTTATGGGACACTGTACGTTTATGTGGAAGGGTAGATGAGCTTGGCCCTTTTTTTAGATCTCATTCCTTTTGAGTGTGTAAGGTTTGGCTGTATTTCTACAAGTTTGTGTTATGTGTGTGATCTCATTACTTTTTCAAGTTCCATTACAAAATTATTTGCTAAAATATAATATTTTTATCAAAGTTGATTTAAATTCTATGGTATTAGCAGTAACAATATAGGATGTAAAATATCTAGACCCGGATTCATGTACATCCTGGGTATAGGTGGTGTAACCATGGTATAACGACGGTATAAGGACTGGACCCCAATTCTTGAGTTCGTGGGAGATGAGTTGAAAACGCAATTTGAAAACGAAGTCGTTTTCGTTTTCGAAGGAATTGGTATTCTTGAACGGTATCGTGGAAAACGTCATGGGTTGTGAGTTGAAAGCATTGATATTAAACCCCTATAGTAGGCTAGATTAGCAGTCTCCTATACCTCCGCACAGGCGCGAGCGTAGCAAATTGAAGACTCAACCGGCCCATTTCAAGATGGCGATTTGGTGTTTTAATTTATGCTTTTTTAATGCAATAAAGTATTTTACTGGATTGTTTGATATGGTTTTAGCTTGTGCAGCATGGTATTAAACAAAAGAAACAATACGAAGTGATTGCATAAGGGAATTTAGTAAGGTGTTAAAGGCTAGTATGCTTACCTGTCAACCTGGCGGCAATCTTGAGAACTATTTGGCCACAAATCGCTCCCATTTGATTAACATGTAAACTGTCATTTTAAGATGGCTTCTAATTGTACCGGAAGTGGACCACCGACTGCTGGTCTAGCCAATTATATAGGATGTATATGGTTGAAAGAGTATCACGAAATCCAAACACTTTAAAAAGATTTGCGTATAGCAAAGAGCTCGAAAAAGTTCTATATTTATTCTAGATGGCAGTGCCTTCATAAACGCGGGCCAATCGAAAGACAAGTTGTATGAAATGATTTGATTGTTGCAATTATGTAAACAAACAGTTGAGCAAGTTCATATCAGAACAATGTTGTGCTGGCATAGGGTTGGCTAGGCTTGTCAAACATGTAATGTAAGTATGAATTTTACTAGTCCTATAGCCAAATGGAACTTTAGACCTACACTTTTGCATTATAAATAATTTTCCACATCTGGGCCTAGGCCAGGGACGGTTTCTGATTTGTTTTATGAGAGTATAATGACACCTTTTCTCGTTCCACACAAAGAAGAAAAATTTTAAATGTCCGCTATTTGTTTACGTATCGAACTTTCCCGCCTAACTCTGCTTATACCGTCAACAAGTGTCAAGTAACTATGGTTACTTGTTGATTGTATGCCAAGTGTTTAAGGCTTATTTTAAAACCTTTATTTGGAAGCCTTCCAACAAACTTTTTCAACTTTTTTTTTCAAAAGAGACTATATTTCTATAACCTTAATGTCCATGTAAAATATGAACATTGTAGTCCCACCCGTCTGGTCAGAATCGCGGGCCGACGTATTAGATGTTAGCAGTAGCAGTAGTAGGCAGTAGTAGGCAGTAGCAGTAGCTAACATCCTTAAAGTGATTTTGAGCATGTTTCAAGTCATTTTTTCACCAAGAAGGAATAATCGTACCCCAATAAAATTTGGCATGTGTTGTCAGGTACCTAAATCCCCTCGATTGTGATAGTTTTCAAGTTCACATCACGTTACATGACGGCTGGGTAACACCTCGAAATCACCCCAACTCTGCTTGGTGTATAAGGTGCTTGAGTGTGTAGCGCACCGCGGCTTGGCTGCGGCGCCCTAACGGGCTCCTAGATTTGAATCTAGTCTCAAAAATGAACACCGTGTTTTTTGTTCATAGTTTTTTCTTTGTTTGGCGACTTTTATATACTAGATATATTGTAACCTTTCTCAGGGCAATAGGTAATTCGATTATTTTTTGAATTATTGGTGCCATTGTTATCAAATTTTAATCTCAAAACCAGAAACTTCAAATTCTTGTGCTACCGCAATATATTTGGTTTTGTGCGCTACATTTTCCAATTATTGCCACCCTTCCACACATTTAGGCCAAATTGGTTCTAAAATTGAATAATTATTGTGCCGTTTTTGTAACCATTTTTTTTTAAATCTTGAAACTAAAGCTTCCAATTCTGATGTGTTCGCAATATTATATTTTGTGTTTTGTTCATTTTTCGTCAACGAAGCGTGGGAAAACTGGAAGCGTATCGTCTTCGAGTGCGCAGAAGAGCACGTTCCGAAAAGGAGAGTAGGAGGAAACACGCGCCGACTCCTCCCTTGGCTAAGCAAGAACATAAAAAAGATGATCGTCATCCGGGACAGACTGTTCGCCCGATGGCGGGAAACCAATTTGCCTGACGCAAGAGAGGCCTATCTTGCTGCGAGAAGATCAACACAGGTTGCCCTCCGGACGGCCAAGGACAACTGGATGTGGGGACTTGGGCGAGGTGCAGACAGCAGAAAGTTCTTTTGGCGCTACATTAATTCCAAGGCAACTATTCCGAACGATGCAGCGAGTTTCAAGGTAGGGGGAAGAACCGTGTCAGACCCCAAGGAGGTGGCAGCCTGTTTCAGTGAGGCATTCCAAAGCAATTTCTCGCGGGCAGATAACATTTTCCCCGTCCACCAGGGAAACGCGCCAGCCACCCAGCTTTCAGAGCAGCCCACCATGAGCGAACTGACTTGCTTGCCCGCCGACATAAAAAAGCTTCTCCGCGGGACCAAGGCTAATACCGCAGCGGGCCCAGACGGCGTTCCTGCAATCTTGCTAAAAAATTCCGCTAACGCTCTCTGCGACTCACTTGCCCACCTCTTCAACATGGCACTTGAACAGGGCATTCCAACAGAATGGAAAACGGCGTCTGTGGCACCGATCTACAAAGACGGCGACAAAGGCGACATAAAGAACTACCGGCCAATCAGCATCATCTCACTGGTCGGTAAGACGATGGAACGTTTTGTGCGAGACCGGACGAGCGAGTTCCTCGAGAGCCAAAACGTCATCCCTGCGGCGCAGCACGGCTTTCGACAGCGCCGTTCTTGCACCACTCTCCTCGCCGGCGCCATTGATGCATGGGCGGCGGTGCTGGATGAGCATAGCGGAGCGCACATTCACTGTGTTTTTCTCGATTGGTCTATAGCATTTGATAAAGTGCCGCATTTGCGTCTACTATCCAAGCTCGAGCATTATGGCATTAAGGGCAATTTGCTAAGGTGGTTCGAGAGTTTCCTTGTCGGCCGCACGCAGTTTGTTCATTTCAACGGCGAGCGCTCAGAATTCCGGGACGTGCCCTCGGGCGTCATCCAGGGAAGTGTGCTTGGCCCCCTGCTATTTAACGTCTTCGTAGCCGACCTCCCTACCTCGGCAAGGATCCAAATGCTCCAGTACGCTGACGACGTCACACTGTACTGCATCGTGGTCACCCAAGAGGATGCAGACGCCCTTCAAGCAGACCTAGACGACATTCAGATTTGGTGCGACAACAATGGCATGTCACTCAACGCCCTCAAGTGCAAGATGATGGACATCACGCGCGCGCGCACCCCTCTATACTTCCTGTACACCATAGATGGTGTCCCACTCGAGTACGTCGACAAGCAGCGCCTCCTCGGCATTCACATCACAAGCGACCTCCGATGGAACGTTCACACCGATATCGTGCGGGCAAAGGCGGCGCAGGTGCTGGGTTTCGCGGCCCGCAACCTGCACGGGTGCACGCCGCGCGTCAAGAGGATGGCCTACCTGTCGCTAGTTAAACCCACCATGACTTTCGGCCTCCCCGCCTGGCACCCAACCACCATTGAGAACACTACCAAACTTGAGAGGGTGCAGAGAAGGGCATTGCATTTCATACATGGCCGTAACCTCCCCCCACCCTGTGACCAGAAGCAGGTTATGCCAATGACCATGCACCTGCAATACACCGATCTGGTGTTTTTTAAAAGATGCCTCAGTGGCGCCACTGATTTTGACGTGTGCGCGCGCATCATCCAGGGCCGCGTGTTGAGAAGCGACGATAGTAGGCACCCCCGTGTCCAACCCCCTCCGGCCAAAGGAGTGCTCGGCCGACGTGCTTTTTCTTTCCGGGTTGTTAACCCATGGAACGACCTGCCGCCCGCCCTCAAAGACTGCCCAGTAAGTCATTTCCCTTCCATGTGTAAGGAGTACTTATGGGAGAACCAACTACAAGTGCCATGTTAATCTTTGGTTTCACGTGCTTTACAAGGCTCTTCGCGGCACAAGATTTCTACAAAGATATCAAGTGTTTTAGTAAAATATTTACTAGTGTCGACGCCTTTTCTTGTTGTTAAAAGATGTAATAACAACAAGGATAAACAATAAAATAAAATTTAATATCAGACTTTCCGCCATTTCTCCCAGGGCTGAAGTATGCTGGTTTTGATTTTATAAATGTACCTTTTTTTGCCGTTTATGTAATCTCACAGCGAAAAGCAATTAATTTTAGTGTGTCTTTAGTGTTATACTAGTTAATTCTTTGTGTCTTTGTGTTATCGGCCTGTCACGATATCTAACGATATCAGTCAATAACTCTTTGCTTTGAAATGTGCCTTTATTGCCGTTTTTTGTCTCCAAAAGGTAAATTCTGCCAATTACGATTTCCACGTTACCTTCATAGAAATAAGGAGAAATTTACGAATAATTTGAGTCCCCTCTCAGCTTGTTCGACTGATCACATACAAGTGTCACTGGGCGGCCCCCAGTCCGCCACTGTGCCAGTTGTGCCATATGGCAATTTCATTTTGGCACTTTCGATTCAATCAATCAATAAGGTCTAATAAGTGATTTAAGTCCCCTCTCAGCTTGACTGATCGAACATACAAAAACGCACATACAACGTGTCACTGGGCGGCCCCCAGTCCGCCACTGTGCCAGTGGTGCAATATGGTAATTTCATCTTGGCACCATCGATTCAATCATTCAATAAGGTCTTATAAGTAACTGTGCCAAGTGGCTTGCTTCTAGAATGAAATGCAAGGTTGAATCCCCTAACCCCCTAACTAATACTGGCAGAAGAACGAACAGTGTTGAGGAAGAATAATATTTTGAGCTTTAGGCAACATCAAGACAAGGTCATGACCTTGTGGCTTTTCAATCTCCACAAAGTCCCCATTCTGACACACTTCACTCTACGCCTATTCCATACGACTTCCAACTATTGAATTACTTTCTTTCAGCGGATCATTATTATATGAAAAGATTCTCTTCTCTGATTGGCTCAAACCGTTTGCTCAATAAATTTTAAAAAAAATCACTATCTTTAAGCTTCTCTGCAAGGTGAGGCATTGAAGGTCATTCATTTGCTTGCGATATCCAGTGTCAACTATGACACTGCTTGGAAGTTAATAAAATCTAGCTTTGCAAATGAAAGGATTGCCATAAATAAGCACATCCAAGCACGGTTCAACATTCTTCAATATTAAAATAATTAAATTACCTTGTTGATTGTCATTTATATCAATATTTACAATGTATGAATTATTATTGTTTGCATCATTTGTAAATGTAATTGCATTATTTATGTTTAATAATTGTATTCCGCATTTATTTATGTACTATCTATAACATTTTAACCTTAATCTTAGAACCACCTCTCTCTCTCTCTCTCTCTCTCTCTCTCTCTCTCTCTCTCTCTCTCTCAATGGCGGATGTGTTATTATTTTACTCTGTATTAGTCAAATAAATAAAAAACTTACTTACTTACTTACCAAGGATACAAAAATCATACATTGCATTCTGTATATGCCTGGCTACACTGAAAAAAAAAGAAAAAAAGTAGATCTAACTACAGAGGCCTTCCTTGAGGCCATCGAAAGATATATTTCACGGATAGGAAAGACCACTTACATTTTCTGTGAAATGCTACCACGTTAAATGGAGCTAAATATGAACTTTATATACTGTATACAAGCTGAAGATGAAATAAAGTGCAAGTTCATAGCTGCTATATCACCTCATTTTTGCGGTAAATGGGAGGCTAAGGTAATATAAAGCGCATGAAAAGCAATGCTCTATTACGATTCGATGAACTTATTACCTTGCTCTATCAAATTGAGGCCTATGTTAATTCCAGACTCAAACTGATGATTAACTTCCTCTCACACCAGCTCACTTACTTATTTCCGATACTGTTACCACACGTGTTGAACCCGTCCTCACTTAACTTAGTACTAATCGCTTGGGTCGATGGCAGAGTGGACAACAAATGCTGCAAACCTTCTGGCGTCGGCACTTCCGTGTATCTGAACAAAAGTAATGTGTCCAGCTAGACTCCTTGCTGCTTATTAAGGAAGATTTCCGTCCTGCACTCAACTGGGAGACCAGTCGCATCGTGACTTCTCACCCTGGAGCTCACGTTCCGTCCTCCACTCAACTGGGAGACCAGTCGCATCGTGACTTCTCACCCTGGAGCTCACGTTCCGTCCTCCACTCAACTGGGAGACCAGTCGCATCGTGACTTCTCACCCTGGAGCTCACGTTCCGTCCTCCACTCAACTGGGGGACCAGTCGCAGTTGAAAAAGTTGGTCAAAATTTGTAAAAATAAAGTTTTTAATATTAGCCTTTTACAGGTGTATAATTAACAAGTAATATCAAGTAACTATAGTAAAAGTAATTAGATTTCACTTATAAAAACGTAATCTTTGGACAAAAATATTCCAAAAAAGCACATCCATCAACGCGACTGGAAAAAGCGTTCGCGAAGCGGCCTAGTAACCTACTATCATATTATTGTTTCACATAAAAAATAAAAAAAAAAACGGAGAATATTGATTTTTCATTCAATCCCTCATTGCAGGACAATTTCAATTTAACGATGCACAATTCAAGCGATAACATTTGTGGTTTACCGTTTAATTTGTCAATACGTATTCTGGCAGCCGGAAGATGGTTTACTCAAAACACGTTCGACTTTTGGACTGCACATAATGGATTTGGTGGAGGTATGGTGAGTGTTGTTCAACCCACGGTACAACTGACTGGAGCATTTAATTAAACAAATATTTAACAATCTAAACAAATTTAAAAAAGACACAAACAAATCATCACATTAATAAAACATACAAATACAAAAGATCATAATCATTGGCGAAGACCAAACATTCATCATTATATGTATTTTTAAACTCAAGTAAAGGACAACAATGCATTGTGCCTAAAATAAGGATAAGGCATATTCCGAATTGCAGGGAAATGTGCACTGGCAGTACTCTTGACGTAATTTACACATAGTATTCCGATACGGAATATTACTTGTCCTAATTTAAGGACCATGACATTGTTGTCCTAAGGTAGAGTTTTTTTTAAATGTGACTATTGCCACAAAATGAAAACATAAAGTTCCGACATCAAAAGATAATTTTGAAATATTGCAACCACTGATTTTATTTTAGTATTGTATAGTCCTACAAATCATTTATTGCCACATATTGTATTTCTATTAATTCGGCACTCCTCTTCAGCTTAAGGTGGATCTCTACCGGGCCGCCGGCCGCCTACCGGTGAAAGTCCTCACCTATCAGCGCGACGCCTGTGAGATGATCATGGGAGCAGATGATATCTTTGCCGGCCCCATCTTCGCGCCTAGAGCCCTACCAAGACAGTGCGAGTTTGGGGTAGTAAGTAAACATTATTTTATTTCGTTGTAGGAAATGTATGACAGCTGTTAGCCGCATCTGGGATCGAACTAACAGTCACTAAAAGTGTGACGTCATTCCATTATCCATCAATTACTTTAAGTTAAGTTGCAGTGTATTCCTTTAAAAATCCTATTTTTGTACCTTGTGGCGGTAATCCTAGCACTTTTCACAAACACACTATGTAATATTTTATATAAATGATAACAATTTTGAAATGGAGGGTTTGGATGTGGGTTAGGACCTATCAAAGTCGTCTCCTGCTTACACATCGATCGAAAGTGTATTTTGTAATGAGTTTACAAAAACTAAATAGGGGATGTTTGTGAGGAAGGAAGCGTGGAAAAGAAAGAAAATTGCGATTTTCATGAGAAATAATTTTTCGATTACGCTCAAATTTCACACGAATATATAATTTATAAAATTAAGGTTCTGTGAAAAAAATCATTACTATCGTATAAAGCATGTAAGTCAAAGAAATTTCAAAAATAAAAAAAAATCGTAAAATTGCGATTATCACGAGAGAAAAAAATCGATTCCGCTCAAATTTCACGCGAATATATCAATTCATAAAATTAAGGTTCTGTAAAAAAATCATAACAATCGAAAAAAGCATGTTGGTGTTATAAGTCGAAGAATTTAAAACAATCGGAAAAAATCGTAAAACTGCCATTTTCATAGGGAATAATTTTTTGATTACGCTCAAATTTTAGACGAATATATTAATTCATAAAATAAAGGTTCTGTGAAAAAATCATTACAATCGGATAAAGCATGTAGGTGTTAAAAGTCGAAGAAATGTTTTAAAAATCGAAAAAATCGTAAAATTACGATTTTTATGAGAAATAATTTTTCGATTGCGCTCAAAAAGGTGGCAGTTCTAAGTTCAGAGATTTCGAAGGCCTCCATAAAATTTCATCGCAATTGGAGTAACGGTTTAGCCGGAATCGTGTTAACAGACACACAAAAATACAAAAAAAAGAAAGAATGAAAAAAAACATTCCGGATTTTTTTCTCTAGTGTAGTGAAATGGAATCTTCGCTTCGCTCGCTATGCTCATCCAATTAAAATATTAGGGATCATGATGTTCATGCCGCTTAATAGTCTTAATTCCCTTACAAGCTTCCATTTGTTTCAGCATAACCGCACTTTCCACCTCGACTACGACGCGCATGGGGACAACATGGGATTTAATTTTTATAGAGGCAACTTCGTTATGGAGATCCGGTTATTTGATGGACATGAGTTGGTTGACTGTATTAAGATCTATGGCATCATCAAGAAGGATATACTAAATTAGCCAAATGTAATCAACAAAGTTTAATTGCGCAATCACCACTTCAAACAATAATTTACTAATGTAACAGCTTCCATCCTGACGTGGTCTCGTGGTTTCCCATAGTCCGAAGAGCAATGCTGGGATGGCGACGTGTAATCGGCCACGACCGTACACTACAGAACAAAAATAAATATGTATAAGAATGCCTTATTAGAAAATTTGACAAAATCCTTAATGACCTAATTTTGCTAGATAAGACGAATTATGTTTAGGTCTATCCATGGAATGCAAATATGTTGAAAAAGTATATAGTAGGTCTAGATTACGCATCAGCGCTGCTGAACCTATTGCTAATTATTCGGCGCCTGGCGGTCATTTTGTAAGAATTCAAACTCAAATCTAAAGAAACGTCAATCAAGGATAATAAATTGTAATCATGGTTGCATCATGTTGCGTTTATAATTCGTTACTTATAACAAGCATTACATCCTGCACCTCTGTGTACTAGCTAGGTTGACTGACAGCTGACTGTTCCCTCAAGATGGCCGCCGTTCCCGTGTTTAATAAGCAATACGTTTCTTTGGTCTTCCGCTATGGAGTGCTAGAGCCTTGATATAATGACGACATTTTTGTCTTTGACAACATGTTAGCTCCGGTTTCGACTCAGTATATATAATATACACAGAATAAATAATAATACAAATAATAATTGCTTCTTTATTAAGCTCATTTTTTTATTTCATAGTACAAATAATAATAAATGCTCCCTGCTTAACCATTTCCTGTTATGATTGATTGATTGATTGATTGATTGATTGATTGATTGATTGATTGATTGATTGATTGATTGATTGATTGATTGATTGATTGATTGATTGATTGATTGATTGATTGATTGATTGATTGATTGATTGATTGATTGATTGATTGATAGATAAGATAGAAAAGATAGATAGATAGAAAGTATTATTTCCATTTCAAAATACAACAAAAACACACATTAATGTTTCAGTTATTTTATGACTCTCACATCATTGCCACAAAACATAGATTAACATCAGGGTATTTGGAAAATAGGCTATTTCAAGCTTTGAAAAATAATAAAAACAAATTGTACAAATTACTATAAACATAATGGATCCTAGATATTATTTAGATTAATTTTCACTGTCTAATCTTTAAGCAAACATATACAAATTTATAACTACCTTTTAACATAATAATTAATTTACATTCAATTATGACATGTACATTTTTGTAATTAACTAAGTAATAAGCTTTTTAAACTAACAACTTTTTTAGTTTTAGCTTAAAGGAAATAATGTTTTTTAAGATCTTTAAGTTCTTTTGGTAGTTTATTATATAGTTTTGAATAAAGGAATTGATAATGAGTTGCAAACATTAAGTTTTGTGATTTTGAGAGTGAAAATTTGTGATCTGTTTTGTTTTGTTGTATTATGGTTGGTAATGTTGTGGTTATAAGTTGCTTTAATTTTCATGTTTGAATAAAATAGTTTGCCTAGTTTATAAACTATAGAATGAAAGGACTGAATGTTTCGAAAGTGTTCTTCACAATGTGGTGTGATAAAAGTATCATTTCGCATGTACGTGTAACCGGCGATGCCAAACCGCTGTTTGGGATTGCGGGTTGAAAATCAGTGCAATACGTTCCTTTAAAACTTAACTATTTTCAATATCGATTTGCTGTTTTCGAATAAGTGAAACAAGCACCGCCGTCTGGATGTATGTAAAAGTACAAATAGACTGCTTGTCACGGCTCCAACTTCCCGATGTTAAATGATTGACATACGAAAGGTCGAGAGTTTTATTATTATTTTTATTATTATTTACTATTTAATTGTTTTTTTTTTATTATTTATTTCGAAATTGTACAAATAATCGTAAACTAAGCTGCACAACTCCATAGAAAGTTAGAAAGGGGCCATGAGACCTCAGTCACAATGCGTCTAACTTACTATGCCGTGTTTTTCCTCTTAAAACCAAATTATAAAATACAATAAAATAAATTATCAAATATTATAAAAGGAGATAGTAAAGGGTGAACAATGGTGGTATGGTACATATAATATGTAATGAGTTAATAAAAAGGTGATCAAATGATGGTGAACAATAGTAAAGGGTAAACAAATGATGGTGAAAAATAATTTGATGACTTCCAGCTTGTTATAAATTGATTTCAAAATGTTAATGCGTTCTCATTAAAAAAATTGTAAATGGTTCCCAATATCAATATTGAAATGTCTGGAAGTTTTCACGTCAGCCGGTAGAGTTAGTGGCATGATTTTAGATTTGAACCCGGACAAAATTAGGAGAAAGCTGATTTTTTCAGGATCATTCAAGAATGTTGTTTTATGAAACATACTTCGGGTTCGCCAAAATCCACCTTGTGCGTTAGCGGCCATCTTGGAAAATGGCGGCAATTACAGTTTATCACTAAAACTCAATTTGTGAATGCTGTACACAACTTACAATTAAATGAAACACGTCTATTTAAAGCTAACTGTATGGACAATTGATATACATAGCAAATTTAGTGTTATATATTATACTGGAGCCATAATAGGTATGAATCCGATCGAGATTATAATATATTTTCAAAATTAATTGTATTTTGATGTTTTGTGGCTAAAATAGTTACATTTTTCATATTTATCTTCCTATAAAACATGACGTACATATTGTGCTGAGTGCACCTGCAAAATTGTACTTTTGTACGTTGAAAAGTGACTGACATACGAATTATTGTGTCCGTGCGTGACGCGGCGGCTGCCGCCTCTGACGTTGTGGAGCTCGCGCGCAGCATGGCTTACTAGACTGTAGTGAGTGACTCACAATTAAAATAATGAAACACATCAATTTAAAGGTAACGTTATGGACATTTATAGAAATTAGTAGTTATAGCCTTTTTTGCATTTTTGAATTGCAACAAAGAATATTATTATTATACATTATACCTATTAAAGAGGTATGAATCCGATCGATATTATAATATAATATAATATAGAATTAACTGTATGACGATGTTTTGCTGCTAAAATAGAAACATGTTTTATATTCATCTTTATATAAAACGTGACGTACAAACTGTACAGAATATACTAATAATAAAATATATGAGTGCATATTAATCAAATGATAACACAAAAGTAGCGACATTAATGTGCACAAATGTGCTGAGAGATCTCCTACTGAATGTGATAAGTTTATTCAAAATAAACTTATTTTCACAATGATTAGTTCAGCTGACTCTTCGTATACTTTATTATTACCTTCGTCGGGTTCAAATTCTTTGTCACACGGTTCTCCAGCATTAGCACTGTTTATACATGATATTCATCTGCATTGTTGACAAATTTCTGAACAATACTGTCCACCACGACGACATCCAAATTTGCCACTATACAGTCAATTTTACATGAGCACGAGATCCAGGACAATAGATGATGTCGTCCAGGATGTTTGATGTTTCTTAGGTTTAAGGGCGCGTCAACGGTTAGGTCATATTGCGCCGACTGTGTTAATGTAGTTTATTAGTTAGTTTTATAATTTCCAAAGGGGCGGAACGTAAGGGGTGACGTGGGGATACGCGGGGTGGACAGGCTTGTGCTGGTCAGAACCAGCCACAAGCAAGGGGAGAGCATGGGAGTAGTTTTTAATGTTGGAATTATCCGGAGTGTTTATTAACGAGTGTCCATCCCCAATGTAGGCAGTAGCTCATGTCCCAGCCTCATGCCAAACCAAGTCAAACTTGGCTCCAACAATTTGGCTTTTAACTCCATATAGATCCATATATCCATCCATATACATCTATACATCCTCTGGTGACACTTGGATTAAGAGGAATCTATTGTGGAGACTCTAAGCCTCTCCTACGTCCTACTGTTTAGAAGCACAGTTACCATGTCGACTTGTGTGAGAAAATGTGCTCGCAAAGCCCGTGCATGTGCATGACCATGAAACATGTGGCATAACACACACAACAACACACAACAAGTGCGCACTTTCACAACACAAAACCACTTTGGTATAAATTCTACTCAAAAGTTCATCGAGTCCACTCCCTGCCATAATGTAGCCAACTGCTCCTAAGTACGAGTACGACATCAATAGATAAAATTATCCAAGTCGTACAACTACTGACAACATTCATTTCCTGTGGCAGCCACTATATCTGTCGCCGTAATAAACAACTATTGGTCAAATGTTTTTGTCCTATGGTATACACTTTGCCGATCTCTTCTTTGACTGGGACAGAAGGAGGATGTAAGATACGAGGAATGTAGTAGTCCATGTTTACATTCTCCCCAGGTGTTAATACACTTGATAGTTTCCATGCAACGAAATGTTCCATGACAATTCAACGTGCGAATATTAATGTCAGCTTTGTCACACAAAGTTTGCACAAAAGCGTCTGAGTCTACATTTAGTGCACCACGTTGAAGAGCAGAGAATTCGAATCTGCCAATTTTTTTATGATAGAGGCACATAATTCTATGTTGGATACCATATCAATAAGGTGTTTCGAACCTAACTTTTGACGTAAATAGACAGCAAGTCCAACTTAAATGGAAGATAAAATAAAAGGAGGTCTCGTTGCAGATATAATTGCATGCTCCATGGCGATACTTTTACGATTTTTTTGTATCTGTAGTAATTCCCCCCCCTCCCAACCCCTTAATTATACCGTCCATAAGAGACTGAAGAGAAGGAGGTACAATACCAATGGTAGTGCCATTCTCAAGTCTCATATTCAAATTAACATATATTTGTTACTGAATATCCTTCATGTACAAATGGCTGTGACAGCTTCTACAATCCGTAAGCGTTCGTCATGTACATAGTTCTTTCTACTAGATTACCAATTGTTATGATAAGATTTATTGCATGTATCGTAAAGACATAATATAATGATACTATTTCCTGGCAATTCTGTCACTGCAATATTGTCTTGAAAAGGCGCAATTAGTTCCCTTTATAGATGTTTGACAAGGTACAAATTCGTAATTTCACAAAATTCACACAATTTACTTCATATTTCTGACATAGAGAACTTTAATATAAGATTATCAGGCATGAAATTGCAGAGCGATTGAAAAGCCTACGCTGTACCAGGGTCAGCACACCTGCGAGGAACATTATTGTTTTCAACTTTAGAACATTGTAAATATCATTGGTGATGATTGCTATCTTCTTCAGCTACAAAGTCAATAACACTAATCACTCTTACTAAAACTATAAAACCTCACTCAATATTACATTCGGCTACGAGCCTATGGTGTATTTCTTTAGTTTAGTTGACACAATGTGTATGATGTTCCTGTGATCTTCAGAATGGTTTTTCATGACTATTACTAGCAGTCTAGCCACAGAACAGACAGTTAACTTTAAAATCGTATTCGCGAAGACTTGGTCGAAGTCGTTGGGAGCAATCATCACGGGCTGCACAAATGACTGAATTTTGCAGTGTATATAAACGAAATTTAAAAAAAAGAGATCAAGATGGCGGAAGACGCGGACCTAGTATTGAGTAGGTCCGTATATTTTCATAATTCCGATATATATAAAAGTCAATCACCGTCGAATTTAGACGTAAACACCGTCGGTAAATCATACAGTGATGTGTTAACGAAAACTCACGGCAAAAACAAGGGATTTAGTACTTCTGGCGTCCGCGGGGAAATAGGCCTAAGCCTTGGCCTAGGCAGAGTCGATAAAGAAGTTTCCCCTTTGGGGAGGTCCCCTTACTCCCAAGTCAAAACGGAATCTAACGTCCTGCGCGCTGAAAGCGGCTCCAATGTGAAACTAATTAAAGCACTGCACGCTAAATACGGTCAGTAGATTATCGGTGTGCAGTGACGCTGAAATCAACAAACAACAGACGAAACGTCAAACTTCAATTTTATTTCAATCATATTAGCCCTGGGCCCTAGTCTTTTAAAACGATTTCCTTTTGATTTATTATTGTACTATAAAGTGTTGCGCAGGCGTCACTGACATTTTCGTGCGAAATAATTTGAGATATGTCTTGTTCAAGCCTAACGGACGTAAGTGTAGCCTAGGCCCAAGGCCACAATACAGTTTTCAGACGTAAGTACGCCTTTGGCACTCAAACCGAAATCTTGAACAATACATATTGTCGGCCTAGCTCCTAAGCTTAGGTCTACAACATTAGAAATATCCTCATTAATAAAGAGAGTTTGCTTTATGCCAAAACATTCGCCAACATTCGATCGTATTTAATATTTCGACGTTTCCGCCATTTTTCGTCATCGACTGTTAACTACTAGTAGAAAAGTGACGTACTTTTATTGAAGTAGTTCCATCAATCGTCACACAGAGTCGCGCGGAACGTTAGATTCCCAACGCCAAAAACCGACTTTTTATTTAACCCAGGGCGGTATAGGGAGTTGGAGGACCTCCCCAACGGGGAAACTTCTTTATCGACTCTGGCCTAGGCAAAGGCCTAGGCGACATCATCAAGTCACCAAGCCATCAAGGAGAATATCATAGACAGTTTCAGGCCTTAGGAAATAATCCACAAATGCAAGTAAATAAGTGGGTAACGGGTAAGTCATATGCTAATCTACCTTCAATATCAGAGTCGGGGAGAACCCTGCAAAACAACTTTCGGGAACATAACCTAGAATTTGAAGTAGATGAGGAAACCATAGTGAAGTCAGCATCGCAGCTGCCCCTTAGAAACCACAGCCTTCTAAATTCATACGAAGTGGTAAATCGAAACCGTGCGAAAAACTGGAACCGGCATCAGAGTCAGGAGTGGTACCAACCCCCAAAAAATAAAAATAAAAGGGTAGAAATACCAAGCAGGGCTAGGACAGCGCTGAACAGTGGAAGGGATCAGGATAATAATGATATCAGTAGCAATTTCCAAATAGAAGAAATATGCGGCGATTTACTACTAGCTGCTGCCAATGCTGCGGTCCTTACGCCTCAGCTTAAGCCTAGACCTAGGCCTAGCACACAGTTAGCTCAAGTAACTCTGAATGCCGGAGACAACACTTCTGCAATAGGCCTTCAACTGGCACGTAGTATTGATGCATTGCAGTCTCAAATAAATGCATTGTTCACCCAAGTGAATGCCCTAGCTTCCCAACAAAATGATTACCTCATCAATGGTAAAAATGTGAGGTTAGAACCCCACAATAAGGCAGCCATAGGCGGAGGCCCACATTCTCAACCCACAAAACTGGGGCCTAGGCCTACTGCGTTATTGACCTATGATGCGACCTTGAACCCAGATCAAGCAAGACAGCAGCCCCCTAGGCCTAGAAACAGGGAATTGGTAATCCTAGCAGATAGCCACGGCAGAAACCTCCAAATGCTAACCCAACAAACCATTGATAAAAAATGCTCGAAGTCTACAAAATTCAAAGTTTCTTGTGATTTTAAACCTAATGCCTCAAGCTTCCATGTTTTACAGAATCTTCCCGTAGTACTACAGACTCTCAACAAACATGACACACTGGTTATCTTTACTGGAACTAATGATATAGTACGGGACGCCAACGTCATAAAAAGTGCCTTCGAAACCCTTGGGGAATGTTATTATTCCTGCAGTATAATAGTCGTGACTATACCACCTAGGCATGACATAGAAGATCATGAAGAGCACTCTCGGATCAATAGAAAAATAACGTTTGTAAACGAGAAATTAAGCTCTTATCTTTGTAAAGTATCGAACGCTATCCTGTTAGATAGCGGCGAGCTACTTTCAAGACAGGACTTCACTAAACGTGGACTTCACTTGAACCGAAAAGGTAAGCAGAAACTCTCGGAACGACTGGTATCCATCGTTCTTAACCAAGCCAGTTGTGCAGATCGGCAGTCAATCGACTTTCTCATCACAATGACAGATGACGACAGAAGAGACAAGACGCCTACTCTGGAACCACATGCCGTTGCCACACGCTCATACACACGCTGTTCACATGCCATTGTTTTCTCGCGCACCGAGTTGCCATCGCCTTGCCCAGTTAAGAATGGTGACGACCTCCACCCGGCTGACCCGATGTGCTTTTTCACTGACAAGCGTGACAACGTTTGTATACATTCCCAAGTACCAACATTCGATTCAGAAACTTCTGGAGTGGGTGTCATCACATCCACCGCCAGGGATTTGCCACATACTCCAGTCAACCCAGACGATGCAGTCCCTATTAATGACCAAGAAGTGGGGATGGCTGCCGTTCCATCTGGGATTACATCTGTTGGGTCCACCGTCACGGACCGCCTGAGTCGCCACAACTACAGACAACCTGGATGCCGCAGACACCACTACTGACCAAGAATGAGGTGGCGGCTACAGTTCCCCATGGAATTATAACTGTCTCTACAAACATATCCCCGAATCTCCTGGAGATCCCTGCATCCAAGCCCGGAAGTCCAACAGATTTGAAGGTGCCTACCAAGGAAATAGTCCAGGATTTAGCTGTAGTGAACGTGCCAAGGACGGAGCCCCCTGCCAGCTCAGCTGTGGACGTCAGGATGCACCCAATCTACCCAGTACAGCAAGTCACAGATCAAATCAACGACCAACAAGGAGACACGGATTTGCAGTGGGCTACAGCTAGTACCGGCTCCCCAAAGGAAGCTACCCTCTCGGTGGACGAGTCAAGTCCGAGTACCGCGATCAATCTACAGGCAACAACGTGGATTTCCGGTACTAAAGATGAGGTATCTACAATAGCCACATCGCATATAGAAGATCCTGACTTTAAGGATTCAAACACAGGTGACCTCATTCTAGGCCTAAATTCCTTGTGCCCTATCAGAGTACAGCCTGATCGGCAGTCTAAAACTAAACTAAAAAAATCAGATTCTTTTTGCAAACGTCAGATGAAGTCAAGAAAGAAATAGTAGCTAAGCCTAGCCAGGCAAATGTAGGCATACGGATGTTAGGAATTTTCCACCAAAATATTAGAAGCCTTGGTAATAAGATAGAAGAACTTGAAATCTTTTTAGACTCTATTTGTGAAACTGTTGACGTGCTATGGACTCAAAGGTGCTATGTCTGGGAGAAACATGGTTTCAACCAAACCAAGAAGACTCGATGGTAATTAATGATTTTCAATTGGCTAGTAGTTGGTCTAGGAAGAAGTCAAGGGGGGGGGGGGTGGAGTGTGTATTTATACACGACAATCAAATAATTTTAAATTTAAATTAAGGAACGACATAAGTGATATGTCAGTGGAAAATACTTTAGAAATGTGTGCCATTGAATTACAATCTGATCGTGTAGGCCTAGTAATTGTTACTGTATATCGCCCCCCACAGCTAACAAACATAAGACATTTCATGTATATTTTAGAAAATGTTTTTAAGAAACTGTGTCAGTGTAAATCTAAGTTTGTAATCTGTGGTGACATAAATATTGATTTCTCTCTGGATAATGGGTATAGGGCAAATTTAGAGAATATTCTTACCATTTTTAATATATCCACTCTTAATTATGAGTTGACCAGAATAACATACGGAAAGGGCTCTGCCATAGATAATGTTTTTTCGAACTATGCTCCTAAACCTAAATTGGTGAATTTGGAAAGTGGGTTATCTGATCACAGTGGTCAATATATCTCAATGTTACTTCGAACAATTGCAGCAAAGCTCAGTATGGATAAACAAGAGATTTTTTAAAATAACCAAATTCAGGAATTTTTGTGGACCTAGCCA
>JAMZAV010009629.1:0-24581 GCA_024449915.1 Sweltsa coloradensis | reverse complement strand
ATTTTCCTCGTCGATACTCGGAGCAATAATTTATGATTCTGGAACCGTTCAAGAATCTCGATGCACTTGATGAATATTGCAAGCTCGAACCATCTTCTTCGTTGCTGGATGAGTGGCTTTAAGTTCAAGATCTTCTTCAATGCGTCAGCTCTTTTGCTGTTGCTTTCGCACCAGCGCGTCCCAAGTTCTCGTCCTATATGCTTGTGGCTGGTTCTGACCAGCACAGACCTGTCCACCCCTTGTCCCCCCGCGTCATCCCTTACGTCCCTCCCTTCGTCTCGATTAGCCAAGTTGCATAAATATGAGACGTAAAGCAATATCCAATCAACTCCAACTCCTCAGTTGAATAGAGTTATACTTTTATTTTATAAAAGTGTTTTAAATTACTGAAGAGGATTATCTAAATCAAACACATCTTGGAGTTCAATTGCTTAAGTCATCATGTAACATCGATATGACCTCGCCGACCCGCACCTTTTGACCGCCATCTACACAGCGTCACCTTAGTACTTATTTGTGTCATATCTACTTTTCGTTTTTTTTTAAGTTAGATGTTTTAGTGTTATTGTTGTGCTCTTGTTAAGAAGAGAAGAATAACTACCACCTCCTTTACCGTTTTCTACACTTGTCCCCAGGGGTATGACCTGCTTCGCCCCCAAATTATAAGAACCCTTTTTATCTCAAAACCTTTTCTGTTATGCATGGAGGAGCAGTTTTACAATAATACATAATATGTTAAATTTATACAATGCAACAACCATTGTAAATAAAAAATCCATTTTTAATGATAGTATTTTTGCGAATATCGGCCGCAGGTATATACAAAAACAATTAAGTTAAAAAAGAAGAGATTTGACCATTATGTGCAGCCGTTTGTCTATATATTATACTAAAACACTTTTTTCATTTGAGTGGTCATAATAGGAATGTGGTCATGATGCCTACTCGATAGCGGGTTGGTTGTAACGGTTGGTTTTATTTTACAATCCCGGAAATTGTGGTTGCAATTAAGTCTACGGAAGCTACCAAATGGCTTGGTAAAGTGTTAGCAAGGATCTTAAACACTTTAATCCTTTGAATCGTTCTTTCTACGGGAAACACGGGCTCAACCAATTGAGCAGGTTGCACCAGCATCATCCTTTGAAGAAGGGTGGTCGGTAAGGTGCCCATATTTTGAAAGTTACAAACCGGGACAATTAAAGTGTAAGAAGGATTGGATACAGTACACCACACTGGTATTGGTGGTGATGGTATTTTAGTTGAGTGTTATTCAACAAGTAAAACTTCCTACTTCAAACATGAATAATGCCGTATTAGTTGACCGATTTGAATGAAATAAAAAGCAAATACATACGTTACATATAATCCTCGTGACGATGATAATGACCTCTTGAGAGGAGGTTTGTGTCTGTGTTGTACATGTGCTAATATGGTCAACTGTTACATTTTAATTCACTTATTTCGTGGTTTATCGCTCCAATCATTACGCTAATATGCAAGTGTATCAATTGAAAAGTTCATTGCCTTCTCGTTCGATTGCTATACTAAAATTTAAAAATGTTGAGTTATATAAACTCACGGTGTCAGACTAGTAGTTCTCGACATATGAGAACATTGCAGCCAGAGCATGGCCCGGGCGTAGTTGCGGACGCTGATTAATCCCTCAGCGATACGGTTTGCCGGCAACAATGGCACAACCATCAGTTTCGTCATCACCTTCCGTATCTTGCGGTCATGCAGTCTTTGGTTCGCAATTTTTGGATTGACGCTGCATGCCGGTCAATTGCCTGCGTCAACATTAACGACTTTATAATAAGAACAAATAATCATGCTATACGTACTATACAATTTGGGTTTTGTTGTCCAGATATAATTTTAAATAATAGAATCCCAAATTACTTCTAGAAGTTCTTTTGTCACCCTGATAATTGAATGAAATAATTTTTTTTGACTTTGAAGATTGTTGAAATATTATTATTGTAGATAAAGAATTTTAGAAATTTAATCATGCTCTTAATAATATTTACATCTATCTCACTCAGGCGTACTTGCAAAATTTTATTAAATACTTTAAAGCCGAGATGCTGTGGCCGGTCGGAATGGATATGGAGCATATGGAAACGTATTTAGGGTACGCGTAACATACCTTACAAAAAAATGGAACCAACACCCCAGTATCCTGGCTGCTGGGAATTCTTGGTCGAGAGCCGAGAGGTCGTAAGCCGTTTCAAAGTCACACATAACTGACTTAATATTTATATTTGGGTTGGTTTCTTGAAGATCTTGAAACACTTGGGCATATGCGTCTCTTGTCTTTTGAGTCATGAGCACGAATACTGCCTCAGAACTTCAATTACGTCAAAATAACAATGCTGCGGAATATTGCCCGCAGGAACTCTTGAATTTCTCGCTTTTGTCATGCAAGTAAGTCCATGGATCTGTTGATTCGGCGCCGACACCTCGATGTCGACACACGAATCGAACACCAGCGTTGCCAAGTCTTTTAGGCTTCGAGGCGTCGGATGGGCGGCATCTTAGATCTGAAACAACCCACAAGGTTTGCACTTTGTTGTTTCCTTGTAAAAAGATCGAGCCTATAACTTCATTGTGCAGGCAAACAAAAAACATAACTACAGGAGCTTGCAGCTCTGGAATCGTACTCTCCCAAATTTTAATCAGAGCTCAAATCCAGTCTAGATACGAGAGTTTCAAGAAGGCTTTGGCGCCGCAGTATCTACTAATTTGGGCAACGAATGCTATTTTAACATTGCTACGATGTGCGGATAGGAAGAAGTCAAGTATTTTCAATATGATTAAAAAAAATTTTTACGACGCAAAATGTCATTCATTATAGGGCTATCGGATAGGCCTAGAAAGATTATTACCGTAATAATGGAATACTTTTTATATCAAAAACAGTCAAAACCCAAAGTTTTAAGGCAAAATTTCGGACAATATTGTACTGTGTCGATAAACTACGCTACAATACAAATATCCCTCGTCCACAATAAATTACACCTTTTAAGAGCTCGTGTGGCATTGCTATCTATGCCATTTTTAAAGAAATTGCTTCTCGATAAAAAAGACTGACTTATGAACATATTCTTACAGAATGTAGACAAGGCAATGCCAACTGGTGAAACAATTGCGTGGCCACTGTATTATTTGCAAGTAGGCCTATTGCTTTTGAAGTAAAATGCACCATGTTACAGTTGGTCCATAGTAAAAGAAAAATCCCTGAAAATGTGATATTTGCGACAATATAGTGTCACGATGAGCCTCACTACATATCTTTAATATACTCACTACTAAGAAAATTACACGTCTAAAAGCACATGCGCCACTGTCATCAACACTTTTTGAAAAACGTCAATGCACCTTACGTTAGTTCGATATGATCTCGCCGCCCCCGCACCTTTGGTACTATCTGCACGCTCACAGCACAGCAGAGAGCCTCGCCTCGCAGTCGGTCTGTTGTTCTTGTCCCAGGGCGGACGTGTTTGTCCGCGTTCTTTTCTCTGGTCACATTGGGCCTCCCCATTACACAGAGTTAGCTTCTGTTGCTGCTGTATGTGTTGCTGTTCAAGTTTTTGCTTTGTGTCCTCGTTCTCATTCATCATTCTGTTTAGGAGGTTGTCGTTCTGTCCAGACTGGAAGGTTAAGCTCTCTCTTTTTTCTGTCCTGCTTCGTCATCTCAGTGTTGTGCTCTGTCTGTTCTGTCCGTGCAGCCCGGGGAAGTTCATGTTCAGGGCAGTGCTAGGTTTTGTTCAATGTGAGATTAGTGCCTTGACAAGGTTTATGTGTGTGCTTTTTTCCGCTCTTATTCCGCTCTTGTTCGGACTCCACAGCACATGGCGTTGGCTTTTGTTTATGCTGAATGTGTTCAGTTAGTCTGTTATCTTAAGAGGATGTCTGTTCTCTCGAGACAAGGTTTTGTTGCTACTCAGTAAAAGTTTGTGATCTCAGTGTTTTTCTCCGTCTATTCTGTCCACATAAGTTGTGTAGTTTATGTTTGGTCGGAGTTTGCTTTCTGTTCAGTGCAAGATTAGGGGCTTGACACACTATAGTTGTGCTGGTTTCTGTGCATTTTTGTTGTTGTTGTTAAATAGAGTTATACATATTTTTTAAAAAAACTGGTTTAAAATTACTGAAGAGGTTTATCTAAATCCAACAAGTCGCGCAAGCGCGGCTTGAAGCCGCTACGCGGAGGGCGTGGAAAACCTCGTACCGGAATACCTCGTATTTGGGGAAAAACCTCGTTGCCGGGAAAAAATCGCGAATCGGTCCGCGTACGGCCGCGATACGATAGTTTCGGGTGACGTTTGCCCGTTTATCCGAAGACCTGTGACAAATTTGTTTTCGGGCCACTTTCAGTACGCCGCCGGACGCTGTCCGCCGCCTCTAAGTACGGTGCAAATGATTTCGAAATTGATAATTTTTACGCCTTTTGTGTAAAATGTTGGAGAAATGTTTTCCGGGACAATTCCGAGACAAAAATATTTTACGGTAAGTCTAAATCTTCGCCTCGTCCGCGCAGATCCGCAAAGCCCAAGATGGACAGGACCAGACATACTGAACATTTTTCTTTAATCCTGGACAAAAGTTTTTTCCTTGACACTTGCCCGAGTTATAAAAAATATCCCCCTCGTCCGTCCGGTACCCGTAGAGCTCAAGATGTACCTGATCGTACTGTAATTGGGGAAAAGATATAATACAAAAGAAAACGTTATCCACAAAATGACCAACTACTATGTTGAGACATTCAAAAAGTTTTTGGCAACGTTGAAATGAAGGTGTTTCGGGGAATGGGGCCCCCCTGACGTAATCGGAAAAGAAAAATTAAAATTAAAAATTTTGAAAATCCCCCAAAAAGGGTGACGGAATGCCTGAGCACTGTTTTGACTTCAAAATTACCCCTCTAATAAACCACTGCTTCGCTTGCCCAAATACAGTTCTATAGAGCCCGAGATGAAACCGATCGGACGAAAATTGCCCAAGCTATAAAGAATCAATGTTTTATTGGTTTTTTCCAAAAATGACCAAACCCACTTAAAAAAGAAACGAAAAAAAAATTAGTGTTAGGCCGTAACCTCTGATGCACCCCACTGGCGCCATTGGAATCCCCTCAAAAATTAAATTGCTTGAAGATATCAATGAAATGTCTTAATTATTTTTCCCAAAAAAACACCCCCCCCCCCCCAAAAACACACACACACAAAAAAACAGTTGTCAGAGGCATCTAGTCAAATCACAAAACAGTCCACGAAATTCGGATTCGTACTGGAAAAAGTAAAAAATTTTCACTGAAAAATTTAAGGTTATTCTTTAATAAAACTCGACTTCCCCCCCCCCCCCCCCCCCCCCCCCCCCCATCACTCCTGCCACTTTTCTCTCGATTCCCTCGTCGTGTTCGTTGACTTGACTTGCCCCCCCCCCCCCAAAGCCCCCCCCTTCCCAACCGTAAAGGGAGTCGCTAGTATGAAACATTTATTTCTTTTAGTGGAAGTATTAAATTGTCGTCTCGATACTTTGGTTGCACCTAGGCGGCTAAACCCCACTATTGGGGGAAAGTCTATGCTGTCCCCGTTTGCACTAAGGCTGTCTAAACGCTTCTATGTCATGATGTTATCGATGTGCATGTGCATATGCTGGAGTTTTATATGGACATTCGTTACTGGTTTTAAAAAAATATTTTCCCAAATCAGAGCCCCCCAACTTCAACCAGACTCAATGCCTGACTTATTACATCACTTCATAGCTAAAAATAGATTCCTTAAAATGTGGGCCCAAGTTTTTTGTATCTACTTAGGGAGCCTCTTCAAGCTTACGAACGCACTTTATTAATATGTTGTGATCAGTTATAAATTAGCGTAAAAAATTCATGACGAGAGTATTCAAAATTTTAATGTGCGTTTTTTGCGCCCAGGATCTGGAAAGAATGGTTGAGATGTTGTTGGGCGTAATCCCCAAACCTTAGCGTATTTTATAAGTCAACAAAGGAAATCGAATCGTTGAAGGCATATCCGTTAAATGACGTTTTTCATTTGCATGCATACGAAAAATGACGTTTTTTTATCGGCCTTGTTTTACAAACCACGTTTGAGTGCCGTTTGGCGCTCAGGACATTCGAAATAGGAGTCAAAGTAATTTTTTTTAGATAGTTTGATCTTTTTAGAAATTAATGAGACCAACATGGTAGGGACATAAAAGTCGAAATAGGGCCCGTTTAGGTCATTCAAAAAAAGCATGTGTAAAAGAATGTTGTTTTTTCTATGCAAAACCGGACAGGCATTGCAATTTTGTCTCCCCCCCTGTCTACCCTTCAAACGTAGCCAAATACGTGATGTTTGGTGTGACAATTTCCGTAAAGATCGGTACAGGGGTTTTTTTTACAATTCTTGAAATTTACAAAAAATATTTACCGTGCTTTTGTGACCTTGAATGCAAAATTTAACTATCAAAAAGTGTCCCGGACCGAACTCGAAGGCTTCCACCTAACCCGGGTTCGAAACACAGGTTCTGAAACCAATTTTATTTACATTCCTTTATTCTTCCGCTACATTAACGAGCCCTTGTCTTTCCCAAATCGAACGGAGGAAAACCAAAATTTTAAACTTTTAAAGTTGCACTGCAAAATGTTAAAAAATTTCCAACTTTGCAATTTTTTCCCTCGCAATCGGAAAGAAATATCGGGGCAATTTTGGTTTAACCCTTTTGCTTTTTCATTGGCTTTCGGAATTGTCAAACCTCGGGCCTCTATCGCGATCTCAAAATTTCCAAAAAAATGGAAAATGGAAAATCCAAACAATGCCCGAAAAAAAGAAGACGGTAACATTTTTGCCGTCTGGACCCCCGCGTTAACTCCGCACGGGCACTTTACACACGCCGTAAGTGAATTTGAAAATTCAGGATTTTTTAAACATTTTTTATTTAAACAGCAAATTTAACTTTTTTCGAAATTACGCGCATTTCAAAATGTTCATCATTGCCCCGGCCAAAGAAATGTAACGGTCCTAAAACCCTTGACGGTGCCTGTACCCTGAAAAGATTTCGAACGCGCCCCGGGTGTCGTCGGTGTTCGGATGCAAAGCCTACTTTGGGCGCGGCAACCGTGAGAAAACAAAAATATGATTTTTTGAAGCCAAAATGGGCACGCACGACTATTTTGGTCGGTCCATAACGTGTATACAAATGCTACAAATGGGTTATGTTTGGTATCACGATTATCGCAAAGGTTCTATTTAGGTCGGATAACCATCCGTTAATTTTAGAAAAAATGTGTACTATACTTTTTACGATTTTAAAGGAAAAATCAAACGGTAAAAAAGTGTCCAGAATCGTATTCGAAGGCAGCTACTGATCCGGGGGTTCGAACCAAGGTTTCAAACTAATTTTATTAAAATACCTTCATCATTCCTCTACATTAATGTGCCTCGGTTAGCGGAAATCAAACCCAAAGGGGAAAGGGGATTTTTTATTTTTTTAAATTGCACTGTAAAATTTTCAAAATTGTCCCCGCTTTGGGATTTTTTTTCGCGCATTCTGAAGAAGAAAGTGGGGACAATTTTTTTAAATACTTGTTACCCAATTCATTGGCTTTTGTAATTGGCAAACTTTGGGGCTCTACCGTAAATCCAAAAATTTCAAAAATTTGGAAACGGAAAAAACCCAAACAATGTCCCATAAAAAGAGAATGAATTTTTTTTTCAAAAACGTGCTCCCATAGACCGCCGGTTTATTCATTGTGTACACGTTGAAACAACAAACGACTTTTGGGAATGCTCCAAGTAATATATCCGTTTTTTCTAAAATTTTCTTGCTTCAAAAATTGAAATGTTTTTCGTCGTCCCGGCCAAAGTATGGGAGTTGGTCCGGAACCCTTCACGGTACTCGTACCGGTAGTTATTTCGAACACGTCATTACCGTCGACGTTTGGGAGCAAAACGTACTTTGGGCGCGGCAACCGCGAGTACAAAAATGCCCAAAAAAAAGGTGTTTTTTGTGATTTTCGACTTTTTGACCCGGAAGCAATCTTTTTTCGGGGTTTGCGGGTATTTTTATTCGGAAAATTCGATCCTTTCTCGAGGAGGAGCGTCCAAAATGTACGCGTTTATCCCGCTCCTCGGCGGCGAAAACGTCTCGCGTGGCAAAACTCGGTTTCCGCCGCCAGTCCTAGAGTTAACGTAGTATAGTTATATAGACAAGGTGTGCTTCGCGCGCCCACTAGCGGGCGCCCAGCACACCTTGGCTTCGCTACTATTAAGCGTACCTTTTTTTTTTTTTTGTCTTGTGTGTTTTTTTTTTTTAAATTTTGTGGAACATTCGGCCATTATTAACCGAAATTCCTGGATTTGTTGTTGTTCCTGTTAAGACAATTCCGGCAACCCTTTGACCCCCCTAGCCCCCTGTAATTTTCCCGGGTCGATTTGTCCAAATAGGTCCGTTTTTTGGCCGTCCTGCGGAAACCCTGACGCGTGTTTTCGGGCAATTTCCTCCGTTTGTTCCGGAATTTCAGGATATCATTCGTCCGGATGAAATTTTTAGGGACCCTGGCACTTGCCTTGGTGCCCCAAAATATTTTGGCAAAAATTTTTCAAAATCCGACAACTTTGGAAAAATTTTTGGGAAATTTTCCCCCCATTATTTCAGGAATTCCCGGATGGAAAATTTTTCCCAAAACCTTTTTTTGAGCATTAAAAACCCCTCGCCCCGCCGCCCCCAACCCCTGGGTAAAAAAAAAATTGGAAATTGGACAACATTTTCACTTTTCTGGAATTCCTGGAATTCCAGACACTTTTCCTGGAAAGCAAAAAGTCGGCCCCGTCCGCCCGCTCTCATTGCGCCCAAAATGGACCCGATCGGACAAAAACTGGCCGAGCTGGGTTAAAAATAGAAATGTTTTTGGAATTTCCAAATCGCCCAAACCCTTTTTTTTGGAAAAACCAAAGAAATTTTTGCACTCGTCTTTAATTTGGGCATATCCTGAAGGTATTCGGACCCGACCCTCCATTTTGAAAATCCAGCCTCCCCGGGCTACAAACGTCTTACTTTGGCCGTAGTGTACCCATTGAGCGGGCAAGTCAGATAGGGCCAAAATGGCCGGAATTTCCAAAATTTTGGTTTGCATAGTAATCCATGCATGCCCGCATGGGACGCAACCCAAAAAGAAAAATTACAAAAAATTCCTTCATCGGCGAAAAAATTGCCAAAGCCGGCCGTCTAGTTCAAAAAACTGTTTCACCCCTGGAATGTCCAAATTCCAAAAATTTTTGGGGCCCCTCTTGTGTCATTCCTGAGATGGGCCCATTCTCTAGGGGGTGTAAAAATTTTAAAAAATCGGAATCAAAACTGGTGAAAAAAAGTGTCGTCAATCAAAGTCACTTTTTGCAAGCATTTTTCTGGTATTGGCAAAATCCAAGATGGCCGCCGAAATGCAAAATTGCCCCAACACCCAAAGAGGGCCCAAAAATTTCAAACTTACCAACCCACACGGTCTCGTCCGGATCCGTCCAACCGTATGCCCTGTAGAAAAAAAAATCGACCCCAAAAACGTCACTTTTCCTGAAATGACCATTTTTCTGGAACGCCACTGTGGCTCGCAAATAAATGGTCCCAAATGACGAAACTATTTTTTTCCGTGTAGCAAGTGAAATTTTGAGGGAAAAAACACCCTACCGAGCAAAAGTGCGTCTGGCCCGGCGCTACGCGCAAAAAGAACGTGGCGCTACGCGCAAAGAGCGTCAGGATATTTTTAAAAGAGTATTATACAGTACCGAACCGACACATTCTGGATAGTACAGGTGTTCAACGACGGATCTCAAATAAAACGGCAAAAAATGGTAGGAAGGTTTCACTTGGTAAAAACGTTTATAAAGGGCAAAAAAAAGCGATACAGAAGGGGAGCCACGAAAAATGTCACTTACGATTCAAAATGGCGGGCCCGAAAGAATAGGAATATATTTACCTATTTTAAGTGTAAAAAGACGGTAAAAGATGTTAGGAAGGTGTTCTTGGCAAAAAAAATTCTTAAGAGTTAAAAATGTTTACAGTGGGGGGGCCATGAAAAGGTACCCTTACGATTCAAAATGGCCGCCATTTTTGAAAAATATGTATTATTTTCCTTTTTGAATATAAACATACTGCAAATAATGATAAAAAGGTTGCCACTTAACACTAGGCTCTTCTTATGATTATATTAAAAGTTTACAGAGGGCGAGCCAAGAACAACATCTCTTACAATTCATTTTGGGGGCCTTGAAGACAAGGTGTATCAATTATCTTCTGATTTTTAATGTAAAAAGACGGCAAATAATGTTAGGAAGGTGTCCATTGGCAAATCATTCTTGAGATGTCAAAGTAGGTTAACAAAGAGCAAAATATCGCTTACGATCCAAAATGGCCGCCACGAATAACAATTGCGTACCTTATTAGTCTCCAATTCGAATGTTAACAGCGGTAAATAATGATAGGAAGGTGCCACTTGGCAAAAGTACGATGGTGTGCATGGTTTAGAGTGGGGATGCCAAGAAAAATCTCACTTACGATTCAAAATGGTCGCCATGATTGAAAAATGTGTATTGTTTTGTTTCCTATTTTGAATGGGAACATACGGCAAATGATAAAAATGGGCCACTTGGCCAAAACATTTTCAAGGCGTTGTATATGGTTTACAGTTGGGAGCCAAGAAAAATATCCCTTGCAATTCAAAATGGCCGCCATGATGTGAAAAATGTGTATTGTTTCCCATATTCCTATGAACTCATTTAAATTAATTTAAACTCATTCCCACTCATTAATAAGATATTATAATGAAATAAAACATCTATGTCGATTTCTAATAACGTGGACATTTGAGCACTTCTTCCTTACTTCTAACACACATTTTGAATTGACGTTGTTTATTATATGGCTTCATCCTCAGGAATACTGAAAAAGGAAAAAATAGTATATAGTGCTGAAAATAGCTGTAACGAGATGAATAACCATCCAGAAATTAAACAGATTTATATATTAATCCTTCAACTTTTTTTAAAGTCTATAATAACTTAGTGACACTGGGTTTACCTGGTGTTGCAGCAGTTCAGTCGGCAGTTGGAACATAGCAATGTACAGGGAAAGCCGGCATCTTTGCATGAGCAATCGTGTGATGCTTCCTTTCTTAAACAAGCACTTGACAAGCTCTCGGCAGCAGTCCCATGTCTCCGGCAGTCTAGTCCATTTTGGATGTCAAACTCAACCATTCAAGAATCATCCTCATTCTTTCGGTGATGAAGAAATTGGCGTAAAAGTATCAGCACTTCCCCAAAGATGTCCTCCTGATAAGCAGCACGCTGAATGTGAAGCTGCAAGTGCGTCTTGAGCCACACTCAAGACGTCTTAGAACGTTATGTTGTACGACGCACACACGGATGTAGGAAAAGTCAATGAAGCAAGGAAAATCCTTTTTACGTCGAGGAACAAAAGTGTTTGACAGTCTTCCTCCCACTCAAGACGCACTGCAGCTTCACATTCAGCGTGCTGCTTATCAAGGAGGATATCTTTGGGGAAGTGCTGATACTTTACGCCAATATCATCTTCACCTAAAGAATGAGGATGGTTTTTGAATATGGGAGTTTGGCTTTTAAAAGGGACTGGGACTGCCGGAGATAGGGGGACTGCTCCCGAGAGCTTGTCAATGCTCGTGTAAGAAAAAATGCACCACACGATGCTCAGCAACATGCGGTTTCCCTGTACATTGCTATTTTCCACGCCGACTGAACGCTCAACACCAGGTAGGGAACCCAGGCTTGAAGGTTATAACAGATTTTTAAAAAAAATTTTTAAAGGGATAAAATAAACTGTTTAATTTCGGGATATTTATTCATTCTTACAGCTTTTTTCAGCACATATATTATTTTCTCCTTTTTCAGAAATTCCCGAGGATGAAGCCATATAAAAAAACAACGCAATTAAAAATGTGTTTTAGAAAAAGGAAGATGTCCCAAAATTTCCCACGTTTTTAGAAATCGACATAGATGTTTTATTTCATTATAATTCTTTTTTAATGAGTGGGAAGTAGGTAAATTAAATTTAAATGTGATCATGGGAATATAGGAAACAATACACTTTTTCAATCATGGCGGCCTTTTTTAAATTTGCAAGGGATATTTTTCTTGGCCCCCCAACTGAAACCAATACAACCCCTTTGAAAATGTTTTGGCCAAGTGGCCCATTTTTTCATTTACCGTTTTTTTCCCATCAAAAAGGCAAAAAAATACACATTTTTCAATCATGGCGACCATTTTGAATCGTGGAGTTTTTTTCTTGGCCCCCCCACTGTAAACCATGCACACCATTTTTGGGTATTTTTCCCAAGGGGCACCTTCCCTATCTTTATTTCCCGTCGTTAACATTCAAAAATTGGAGACTAAAAAAGGTACTAAATTGCTGTTCGGGGCGGCCTTTTTGGGATCGTAACATATTTTGCTTGGCTCCCCTCTGTTCCCTTTCTTTGACATCTCAAAAAAAATGTTTTGCCAAGGGGACCCCTTTCCTATCTTTTTTGCCGTCTTTTTACTTTAAAATCAGAAGATAATTTGATACACCTTGCTTCATGGCCGCCTATTGAATTTGAGAGATGTTGTTCTTGGCTCCCCCTCTGTAAACTTTTAATAAAACATAAAAAGAGCCATTTTTTAAGTGGCCCTTTTTCATTTTTTTGCAGTATTTTTATATTCAAAAAAGGAAAATAATACATTTTTTTAAAAAAAGGGGGCCCATTTTGAATCGTAAGGGTAATTTTCAGGGCCCCCCCACTGAAAACCTTTTTTAAAACATCTTTAAAATTTTTTTTTTTGCCAATAGCACCTTCCTAACATTATTTCCCCCTTTTTACATTTTAAAATGGGAAATAATGGGGCTTTTTTTTCATGGCCGCCATTTGAACTAAGGGGGACATTTATGGGGCTCCCCTTCTGTATCGATTTTCTTTGATTTATAACATTTTTGCAAAGTAAAAACCTTCCTACCTTTTTTCCCGTTTATTTTGTAAAACAGCTCAGAATGGGAGTTCATGGTTTATCATAAAATTCCCAACTCGAAAACCCTTCTTTTTTTTTGGGTTTGGCCGTGTTTAGGGGATTTTTTCCCCTGAAATAATGGGAGCTATGGATCGTCGTGGGGGAAATTTTCCCCCTTCCCCTTTTGCTACCCCCCCGACGGCGCGACAATGACAAACGGACGGATGATGACACAGACGGAGAGACAAGGGGACGTGGGGGAAACCCCCTGCCCCCCCCATACGCGTGTGGAGGTTCTGACCCGCACGGGCCCCTGTCACCCCTGTCCCCCCACGTCCCCCTTTAAGTCCCCCCCTTGTCTCAATTACCCCATTTGCATAAAGTGAGACTTAAGCATAATCAAAATAAAATAAAAATTTGCGGGTTTTGGGGGTTTCCCTTTTGTGGGGGGGGGGATTTTCCCTGGGAATGGGCCCCCAGGGACGCTCTGCGATTTTAGCGGAGGCCCCCCGTTGGATGGCGGCCTCTTTTGGCGTTTTGGGGCCAAATTCAGTTGCCAGTTTTGGGTCCAAAGATTTAGTCTGAAGTCTGTGTAATGGATTTTTCTTGTCCTGCAGTAAAAAAAAATGAAAAAGCTTTATACATGGCAATGTTAAGGAGAGAAAATACTTTTTTTTATCCCCCTTGACATACCGCCGCATGAGGGGAAAGCTGGCGAGCATTGATCTTCCCGATCCACCCACCCTACCAAGATTTAGCCCCTTAACAGCGAGGCTGGAGACTATTTCATTGGGGTTTTTCTTTTTTTTTTTCTTAAGTCTACCAATCGGCCCCTTCATGCACTGTGTAAGAAGATGCACATCCTTTCTTATCTGCCATTTATCGCTAGTATATTGTTACAGAATAAGGTCGTTCCCTTTTTTTTTAATTTTTGGGGTTTTCAAAATCCTTTGGCATGTTCTTTGTTTGCACAACAGTCCCAAATGCAGGGGGTATTCCTTTCCAAAAAGGGTTTTGACCACATGGAAAAACGAACCAGTTGCTGTAGTTTATTTTAATTTTAAAAGGCCCACATTTGGAAACTACTCACACGGGTCTGGGCCCATCCCCCAGCCCGTCGACCTTATATTTTTAGATTTGGGAGTAAAGTTCCAGACTAATTTTTTAAAAATTTTTTAAAATTTCTTTTAGGGATTGTACGAACAAAAAAGACATTTTTCCTCTGAATTATTAGGCTCTGTCTATGGATATGTGCTCACCGGGCGTATAGACGTTGAAAAACTTTCCCCAGCAAATATCCAAGACAGGCCTGATTTTTTTCAATTATCCTCCCTGATTCTACCCTATCATTAGAAAAATTTAGAAAAGATTTATTTCGGGAAACCTCTTGTAGGTCTAGGGGCCCCGAATAGATACTGGTCCAAAAATCTTTTCTTTTAGACCAGTATTTTTTGAGGTTATTTTTTTTTACCTGCGACTAAACACCAAAGTGCAAAATCCCTTTTTTAGCTCACCAATGGTGAGTCTCCATTCATTGTCGTTATTTTTTTTTATTTTTTCATCCTGCATGCGAACACGTTATATCCTTTGGGTTTTCGTCTTTACTGTGCCAGCAATATCTGTCAAAACTCACCTAGACAAGCATTTTGGGTTGGAGTGGGGGCCTAGGCGCCGGTTTGCTTAGGAAAAATTTCCGCGGGTTTTTTTTTTGTAAAATGCAAAGTAATTGGATCATTAGCACTTTTTTCCAAGGCCAATCATTTTGGAATAGGCCTAGGCCTCCCATGCGATGTCCAGGCTGAAACCCCCCCCCACGATTGCTTAGGGGTGGGGCCCGGATCGCGTCACTGTCTTTTCACTTGCCAATTACTTTACTTTTTAACTATTTCAAAGTTGTTTTCAAAAACCCCTGTCACCCCTGTAATATTTCATTAAGATATTCTCTCTTTGCTTTTTAATTATCTAAAACTGTACTTAATGACCTGCTGTCATTCCGAATTTGCTAGTCGCCATTTTTATATCAATCGTCTGCTACGAAAAAAAATGAAATTTGATTTCGAGATTTAATAATGTACCCAACTGCCATTATCGGGAAACCCATGTAATACATCCCAGATGATGCCGGGATAGACAGTAACCCATTTTTTCCCACATCCATGGCCACCCAAAACCCTGCCAATAAAATCGCCCAACATAAACGGGCATGTTCGTGGTGGCGCCCGAAGGCCCGGGGGGGCCACCAGGGGCCGTTCGGGGTACTTCCGCAAGGGGTTAATATTAAATTAACGGCAAAATGTTGGAAATAATTGGAAGCCAGTGAAATTTGAACGAGATACATTACCTTTCATTTTTACACTGCAACTTTGGGGTCATCAAGTAATCTCGTGGAGTACGGAGAGCTTCGAATTTTTGGTATTTTTTTTATTGGGTGGAACTAAATGAAAGGGGCCCGGCTCTTCAAAAATCCCGACAGAATGCCTAAGCTTTAAAGATGTGACCATGCTACAAAAAAACTTTTCTAACTTGACGTAATAACCAAATTAGAAGACTACATCTGTTATTTGTGATGAAAATAAATAAAATGCATTATCAAAAATACTCGTTGTTCAGAATGCAGATTTGGATATCATGATGACAACAAAAAAGGGATTCATGCAATACAAGATGTTTTTGGGTGAAATTTCTTGAACTTGTCTCTTCAATCACCCGGTGGCCAAGGGAACAATGTGTCGTCCCCCATCAGATGAAAGGGAAGGAATTTCTTAACTATTCCCACAATTTTGTGTGGTTCAGGGGTAACGATCGATGAATTACATAATCGGCATGAACTGCCCAAGTTGGTGGAACTCTCAATCCCCGTATACTTACTATTGCAATTTAAAAATCCCTCTAACCGGTCCCGCTTTTGCCCCCTGAAACCTCATCACTTCAACTCCCCCCAGTTCCGTCACCTAGAGCGATGTAGTGTCATCAGGGAAACGTTGGACATTAGACTTTTTGCTTTTGATCGTTGTCCACGCAAAGGGTTTAAAAAAAATATAAGTTGATAATGTATTTCCCGGATCCAGGGACGCCTTTGGGGATATTCTAAGCAATTTCCCCTTGACGAAATTGAGTCGCTTTTGTTTTTCTGAGCCAAGCACACAAAAGGATTCATCTTTTCTCCAATTCCCTAGAGCATTATTGGGTCTTCCCCAAAACTGAACACCTGCATCACGCTAATGCTGGAGCGAGACGAAGCAAGTATATGAATGACCTCCCTTTCCCAGAGTGCAAAATAAAAACCTTGATCTCTTGTTTAAATTTTTTAAAACCCTCTAGGTTTTTTAGATTCTTTAGTTTACCTATGGTCTGATGAATGGGGAAAATTTTGAAGATGGTCGAGTGACTTTCTTCTGGAGTGGGGTATCCAAAAATATTTTTACCTCACGTGTGTGCTCCGGAAAACTAAGACAACCCCTACGAGTTTAAGGAACGAGTGGTTTTTTTAGGAATTGCTCGCTGTGTAGGGGGGTCATGGAATTGGGTTGTTTAACTAAAATATACTGGTTTTTCTATTTTCGAATTTGACTTTTACTTTTTCTATACTTTTTTCTAACAAAAAACACAAATACATGCAATTCTTTCATTTTCTTCCCTGTTCAATCATTATCAAAATTCCAACTCGCAACCTTTTGTGGTTTTGGGCCCTGATTTGGGGAGATTTTCTCCCTGAAACTAAGGCGAACTCTGGGGCGTCGTCGGGGAACTCTTTTCCCTTCCCTTTGACTACCTCCCCGACGGGGACGACAATGACAACAGGGGGATATGACAAACGGGGACACCACGCGTGGGGGGCCTGCCCTCCCCATACGCTTGTGGCTGGTTCTGACCAGCACAGGCTTTGTCCACCCCCAACCCAAAAAGCAACGCACTAACGATTCGTAGCCTTTCGTTCTGATTTAATTGGTGCAAATGTTGCAGACTTGCGAGTCGATTTTTCCGGGTGCACCTTTTAGCTTTGCCCCAAATTATTCAGTCTTATTTATAAAATAGGGTGCGTAAAAAAGCATTTCTTTTCTTTTGTTATAGCCGAGGGCCAAAATATTTATTTTTATCGTGAACTTTTTGGACATAAAAAGGGGTAGCCCCGGCCAACATTGAAAAAAAAGATAACATGAAAGCCCCCAAACTGTGAATTTACGTCGATTCTACATTTTTTGGAACACTTTTAAAGCAGTTCACCGATCAGGACCTAAATCCCTTTTTTAAAGGGTTATGGTTCATGTAAGGGTTTTTAGTTAGTAACCCCATTTACAAAACATTTTTAAAGGAACATAACTAAGTAAGACCCCAAGGGTTTCTAATACGTACTTTCGAACCCCCAACCAACGATTGCCTATAAACCCAAAGGGAAGCTGAAATTTTTGGGAATATTTTTATTCTCTTCACGACATCCAATCCATCTTAAAACTCACTTTGATGGAAGCACAGGAATTAAATTCTTATGAGAACTGTGACAAAAAATACACTCTTTCAACTCGTTTACTATCACTTTTCCAAAAATCATTCCAAAAATCAAACAAAAAAAATATGATACGACAAAATGACGTAATTTTCTACAAAAGGGGCTACTCAGCTTAGATGATTCTAATGCTGCAACGAATGATTTGAAAATATATTTTTAAAAGGGAAAAGGAAAGTTTTTAAGAATAAAATCTTTGGGGACAATTTTTTTTTTTTTTTTTGCACTCTTTGAAAGCCTGTTAAGATATGGGACTGAGTTCTGGGGACATTCTGCACAGCACGACAAAGTGTTTAAAATTCAAAAAAGGGCTATTAGAATTATAGCAAAGGCGCACTCAAGAACTCATTCTCAGCCTTAATTCAACAATTTAAGATTCTTACCTTTTCCTGTGTTTACGTTTTTTACTTTGTTCTGTTTGTCAAACAAAACTTTCATAATATGCTAGACAAAAATCATGAAACTCACTCATACCAAACACGACAATATAATGACATTCATGTACAACAACACAGTAGTAAACTAGGCCAACTTAATTCTAACTATATGAAAATTAAGTTATTTAATAAACTACGTACAAAAAGAAATAAAAATAATTACATCTATTGATAATTTCAAACTTAAAGTAAAAAATTTCTTATTAGAAAAGGCTTATTATTATTTAAATGATTATTTAATTGATAATATCAAATAGAACAAAATATCAAATTCTGAATCTTCATCATAATATTTTCCAAATTTATTAATGAACAAACAATGTATAAAGATAGTAGGACTGTTTTTATTGTATTTAAAATGTGTAATTTTGTATTATAATTAATTTATTATTATTATAAGGCCTTTTATTTTTTTTTCAATATTAGGCTTTATGATGTATCGTTTGTAGTATAGAATGTAGTATGTGTAGTTTTGCCCATTACGTATGGTTTTGTACTCCACAAAACGCAGTCTAATTTAATATTTGTTTCCATGTATTAATCTATGGCTATAATAAAGAACATGAACAATTGGCTCACTTTTATTTGACCTTGGTATGAAAATCCCATGTGCCAGAAAGTACGGTTCAAATAATTCATGAAAAAACTGTGACAATAATGGATAGAACATTTAACAACTTAAAAGCAGACCTTGCCCGCAGAATGTTGGTCCATTGTGGCAAAAGCCAAGTGGACATGATGTATGACGTATTTCATGAGCTCCTCGGGATGGGACCATGGGCTACGGGTTATGGATTACGAGACCCATTGCGTTGCACAAGTTCGAGACAGAAGTTTTATCAAAATAATTTCCGCTACGTTCGGCCCATTGAGATGCGCCTAGGAAAAAAACCAATTTAATAGAGAAGGGAATTATCATTACGTTCCTATTATAGAGTCGAATCAGGGATTAGTCTTTTAGAAAACTTAGGGCCAAAGCAAGATCTATAATCCGTGTATCTCGGAAACGTTCTTGGGAAGAATACGTCTCGTCCATTACGTGTCGAACTCCCATGACAAAAGTTTGGGACAAAATCAAAAAGATATCTGGTAGGAATACATTTTTAGTCCCTCCGGCATTCTTGATGATAATGTTTTAAAAACATCTCAATTAGACATTGCCGATTCCTTTGGCAAACACTATGCTAACGTCTCCAGCTCCAAGCACTACTCCCCACAATTCCTAAAGAACAAAGCCCGTGAAGAATCATACCCATTACATTTCAATTTGCCAAACAACGAAACATACAACCAGCCCTTTACCCAATGGGAATTCATAACCGCAGTAACTGGCCTAAAGAACTCTGCCCCTGGTCCTGATGACGTTCACAACGAGATGATCAAACGCCTATCCCCCAAATCTCAACAATTCATTCTCAACACCCTAAACCGCATCTGGCTAGAAGAAGCATTTCCTAACTCCTGGAGGAAAGCCATAGCAATCCCTATACTGAAATCAGGAAAAGACAAAGACCAACTTGTAAACTATCGACCAATTTCACTCACGAGCTGCCTGTGTAAGCTTCTCGAACGTATGATCAATAAAAACATAATGTGGATTTGGAGAGCCGCAAGCTGCTTGTCCCAGAACAATCTGGCTTTCGACAAGGACGATCGGTTCATGATCACCTTGTCAGGTTGGAAGGGTATATACGAGATGCATTTTTAACTAAACAACACGTAGTGGCCATTTTCTTTGATTTGGAAAAGGCTTATGATACGGCATGGAGATATGGCATTTTAAAAACTTTACATACCTGGGGCTTTAAAGGCACCTGCCATTTTTATTTCAAACTTTTTATCTGAAAGAATTTTTAGAGTTCGAATTGGAAATATTTTATCTAGACCTTTTTATCAAGAGAACGGAGTTCCACAAGGATCAGTTTTAAGTGTTGTATGTTTTGCTATATCTATCAACAGTATTACCTCGCATATAAAAAGCCAGTCGAATCATCACTTTTGTAGATGATTTTTCCATTTACTTCCGAGCTTCGTATTTGAGTTCGATTGAACTTCAACTATAACTAAACATATAGTGCCTAGATAGATGGTCAGCTGAAACTGGATATAAATTCTCAATCACTAAAACCACATTTGTGCTATTTAGCCTTCGGCGTGGATTATTCCTCTATCCCGACCTGCACATGGGAAGCCATGCCTTACCATTTGCCGAAATTGCACGATTTTTGGGAATGTTATTTGATAAAAGTTATCGTGGAAGCCCATATCCAGCAGCTACGAACCAAGTGTTTAAAAGCTTTAAATATTCTACGAGTGCTAAGCAATACTAATTGGGGAGCTGATCGTACTACCTTGTTACATCTATATCGCTCCCTCATCCGCTCCAAGTTAGATTTTGCCAGTTTTATTTATGATTCGGCTAGGCCTTCTTATATTAAGACTTGGATAGAGTTCGCCACAGCGGTATAAGGCTATCCACCGGAGTTTTTCGTACGAGCCCTATTCCCCGTCTTCTATGTGAGTCTGCAGAACCATCTTTGTCCTCTAGAAGAAAGTACCTAATGCTTAATTATATTGCCTCATTAAAAGGTTCCCCTACAAACCCAGCCTGTAAAGCAGTTTTTGACCCTCCATTTCAAAATCGGTATGAAGTTCACATGAAGGCCTCAAGACCAGTGGGCATCCGCTCCCTGGAATTACTGCAAGCCTTACACATAACACTTCCCCTTGTTTTCTACAAATCAAATGGGGCAATCCCACCTTGGACACTTAATAAACCATGTTGCATAACACAGCTGACAAAATATAAAAAGGCAACCACATCAAACACACAATATCAAGCACTTTTCAACGAAATCCGATACAACTACAAAGATTTCAAAAATATTTTTACAGACGGTTCCAAAACTAACAATACAGTTGGCTCTGCCTTTACAACGGAGAGCAACAACTTTCTGGTTTAAACTCCATTCCATATACAGCGTCTACAATGCAGAACTGTTTGCAATTCTACAAAGCCTCTGTTTGCCCTTGATAACAAGGACTCCAATTCTTAGTGTGCACGGATTCTTAAATTCCCTAGAGGCTATTTGCCAAATTTACACTACACACCCATTAGTTAGTAAAATACACCTTATACTGTCCAAACTTGGTGCAAAACAAAAATCAATAGTTTTTGTTGGGTGCCAGGCCATTCTGGTATTTTTGGAAATGATCTTGCCGACCAAAGTGCCAAAGAAGCTGCGGTAACAAAAACAAATTGATTGCCATTTAGTTGTAACGCCTGATCTTAAAGCATTCTTTAAACGTAAACTTAGAGAAAAGTGGTGCGAAGAATGGCATATCATGCAAAATAATAAGCTTCGCGAAATAAAAGGCGATGTAACACCTTGGATCTCTTCAAGGCGCTCTTCTCGACGCGAAGAGGTTGTTCTGACCCGTCTACGCATTGGACACACACATCTCACTCAAGGATACCTTTTAAAAGGTGAAGACCCACCACCCTGTGAGCAGTGTGGTGAGATTTTAACTGTTAAGCACATTTTAATAGAATGTCCTCAACACATGGACGAGAGGAATGATTTTAAACTAAAACCTAATTTAAAAGAAATTTTATCTGATGAATCTGAGAACATAACCAATGTTTTTAAATACCTGAAATCAACACAGCTGTACAATAGGATTTAAAAATAACATGCCATTATATAAGAGAATACGGGCACTGATAACCTTAGTGTTGTGTGCCCTTAAACCCTAATAACTGACTAACTAACATTGTGTTCCGTGATCGCATCTAACAAAACATTTCTATTGGACTATCAGAATTTGGAACAATTAAATCATGTTCTTTGGGTGTATAGTTGATATTAGCAAACATATCCTCAAAAGTAAAAAAAAAAATGATGGATCGGTGTGTATTTCGTACGTTGATCTACAAGTAGATTGATTAGATACAATTAGATTGTTATACAATTACCGTATTACGTACAAATTACCCTGCTTGTAAAGCATTAGAATTTCAGCAGCGTCACACTGGGGAGAGTGGACAAGTACCGTACTAAGGACAAATTACCCTGCTTGTAAAGCATTAGAATTTCAGCAGCGTCACACTGGATTCAGGATAAGTAGATGATATTAATGGTCGAAGGTGCTTAAATAATATAGTTTATTGGGCAGGATAAGTAGAGCAATGTTTGTCTGTTTAATTACCATAGTTATGTGTACATGGCATTAAACGGAACAGCTACAACTACAGTATAATACTATACTAAAAACTAACAAAGGAAACTTCCACTCACAAGTTCCACCCACCGAAAGCCTCCTCATTCGCATCTCATCTAAGAGCATTGCCTGCTCTGACGCCATCAAGTTCCTGGGTCTACATATGACTGACACTCTTGATTGGACAGACCACATAGACGCTGTTTGCTCAAAGATAAAGAGTGGATGTTTCCTCCTCAGAAGAATTAAAGCCCTAGTCAGCCACAACGTCCTTATTCTCATATACCATGCTCACATCCACTCACACATATCATACGGACTTATTTTCTGGGGAAACTCGCCACAAGCTATAAGAGTTTTTAGATTACAAAAACGGGCCATTCGAATTATAGTAGGAGCCTCTTGGCGTACCTCGTGCAGAAATATCTTCCCCACCCAAAAAATCTTGACCTTAGCAAGTACTTTGATACAACTTGCAGCAGTCTTTGTCAAATCAAACCCTCACCTCTTCAAATTAAACTCAACGATTCATGACCATGATACACGATCGCAATCAAAAATTCATGTCCCAACTCATAATACAACGCGTTTCTCCAAAGGACCTCATTACCAATGTCTAACAATCTTCAATCATATACCCCCAGAAATTAAAAATATACAATCCCTAGACTCTTTTAAATATACATTGAAATCATTTCTTATAAAGCGTTGCTTCTACACCATCAATGAATACCTTCATCCAGCTGACGTTTAACTTAATCTTGTGCCCGAAAATATAAATACCCCACCATAGCTTTACACTCAACTTTCCTTCACACTCCTGAAACTACTATGTATTTTCATGAATATAATTTAATATAAATAAACAATTCAATAAAAAAATAAGTATTATGTATAGAAATAGACCATGACCATGATACACGATCGCAATCAAAAATTCATGTCCCAACTCATAATACAACGCGTTTCTCCAAAGGACCTCATTACCAATGTCTAACAATCTTCAATCATATACCCCCAGAAATTAAAAATATACAATCCCTAGACTCTTTTAAATATACATTGAAATCATTTCTTATAAAGCGTTGCTTCTACACCATCAATGAATACCTTCATCCAGCTGACGTTTAACTTAATCTTGTGCCCGAAAATATAAATACCCCACCCATAGCTTTACACTCAACTTTCCTTCACACTCCTGAAACTACTATGTATTTTCATGAATATAATTTAATATAAATAAACAATTCAATAAAAAAAATAAGTATTATGTATAGAAATAGAAGGAAAGATATTATGAAATTATGAAATGTATATTTTAATGTATATTTTTTATAAAATTGTTAACAATTATGTATTACTCTCCATAGGCTAGGCTATTCACTTTCTCTAAAAAGAGTTATACTTATGCAATGTATGAGTCAAGGTGAATAAAGTTATTGTTATACGTGCATACGTAATTTGTGTCTTATCTTTAAAAAATGTTGAAAAACAAATCAAATAAGGTAGAACGTTAACGTTTTTTGCAATTAAAAAGGAAAATAATTAGACCTAGATCTATGTTAAAGTCACCACAGATAAGTGTAACTTTATTTTCTTTATGTATCTTTTGAAGCAATTGATTTAGTTTGTTGAAGAATATTTTTGTGTCACTATCTGGTGTCCTATAGATTGTAACTAGTATTAATATATTTGTTGATTTATTATTTTTGCTGCTATTGTTATTGTTATTTTTGCCGGTCCCCAAGCTTATTTCAATGGTTGAGTTCTCAAAAACCCTATCAGTGTTAAATATTTCTAAGTCAGGTCGTAAACGTGTTATTTTTTTGAGTCATGAAGAAATATAGCTGTACCCCCCATACTTTTCATTTTCTCTACCAGACTGGGCTGCTAGATAATACTCTGGGATATTTATGTGCATGATTTCATTCATGCTCCGCCAGTGCTCAGTTAAACATACAACATCAATGTGAGTTAATTCTTCTAGTAAACATGCAATTTCATTGGTTTTGTCTGTACTAATGCTTCTTATGTTTTGATGTAATTCTGAGAACCCACTCTTTTTAAGAATTGGTATATGTGAATTTGGATTTAGATTTTTACCCTGAATTTCTAGCCTCTCTGTTTGAATATCTGTTGTGCACCTTTTTTGATTTTCGAGTATTATGTTGGTTGTTGGGTCTGGCTGGGGATGCAAAAATTTGACTCTCTGTTTATCTTTATAATTGTCTGTTTTTCTTGAGACGTGGGATAGTTGTAGAGATGGTATTATTTATGGTCGTTTTAGAATTACGGGAGGTTGGAGGCTAGGAGTGGTGTTGGTAGTACAACGTTTGGTTCGAGTGAAGTCTCTGTACCCCTTGTATTGGGTTAAACTTGAGCTCCTGCAGAGTGTTGTAGCAGTGCGCTGGGTATGTCACT
>JAMZAV010009628.1:0-24906 GCA_024449915.1 Sweltsa coloradensis | reverse complement strand
GAAACAGGGGGCTTCGAAATCTCTGAATTAAAAAATAGTTTTTGAGGGGCAATCGGGAAATTTTTCTCATAAAAAAAGCAATTTAAGATTTTTTCGATTTTTAAAAACTTTCTTCGAATTATAACGGCAACATGCTTTAACCGATAGTAATGATTTTTTCACAGAACCTTAATTTCATGAATAAGATATTCGTGCGAAATTTGAGCGTAATCGAAAAATTATTTCTCATGAAAATCGAAATTTTACGTTTTTTTTTCTTTTTTAAAACAATTCTTTGACTTATAACACCTATATGCTTTATCCTATTGTAATAATTTTTTCACAGAACCTTAATTTTATAAATTCATATATTTGTGTAAAATTTGTGCGCAATCGAATAATTATTTCTTATGAAAATTTCATAATTACGAATTTTTTCTGCGCAATCGAAAAAATTAATTAAAAAATTTAAAATTTTAGTTAATTTTTCATTTAATTTAATTTAATTTAAAAAAAATCTTCAACTTAGTACTGATTTTTCACAGAACAACAGAAAATCCGCATAACACATGGCAGCTCAATGCACCAATTACGCTCATCCAACAACGCGGCGGGACTTAAGCGTTTTCCTAGTTTAGCTATAGTCAAGTTATAGCTAAAGGTGTTTAGAAACTATGTCCAGAAAACCGATTCTCAAAATTTAATTTGAACTAGTCTTGTAGGCCTATATTACACTTTTGTCCAAAAATCTAAATATAATTTCCAAAAGTGAGGTTGAATCCCGCCCAAAAAAATTCACAATTTTTTTTCTGTTATTTTGAAGGCCTTCTTTCATTCAGCAAACTTTTCAGACATGTTTCTTCGACTTTTAAATTATCGGCTAGAGGTGGTACAATAGCCTTAAAGGGGTATTCACCCGCTAAACTAAAAAAATATATTTAATTCATGCTAGCTAGTTATGAATTTAGAAATTAACAGAAAAATTATTGGGTCCACCATTGACCCCCAAAAAATTGTCAAACTTGGTATTTTTCAAGCTAGGTCCCATCGGCAAAAATCTCTCATAAGAAATAACATGGGGGTCCGATCTTTATGCCCCGTGTCCTTGGAGGATTTAGATCCAAAAAAATATTGGCCATTATTGCCGTCACGGCAATAATGAAAATTTAAAGAAACAGTAGGCCTAATCGTGTACACTTTAAAAAAGTGTAGGCCTAAAGCTTTTTAATAACAAAACCTAAAGTCTAGGCGCCGGTACTTTTATCGTTGGGACCGGATAACTTTTCATGTTAGGGGAAAAGTAGGTAGGCCTTAGGGAGTGGCGGGAGGGGCACGAAGTGCGTATATTTTACAATATTATCAATACCGGTATTATTATTATTACGCACTTCCGCCCCCCTCCCCCCCCCACTTTTCCTATCTGAAGTGTTGAAAAGTTGTCCGGTCCCAATGATTACCGGTAGGGCCTAGCCCTACTTTTTCCGTTGGGACGGGAAAACTTTTGTAACACTGTGATATTAGGAGAAAAGCTTTGGTTAGGGGAAGTGGGTGGGGGGGGGGGGGCGAAGCGCGTATGTTTTTTGGATGAGCGTAGCGAGCGAAGCGAAGATTCCATTTCACTACAATGGAGAAAAAAATCCGGAATGTTTTTTTTTTTTCTTTCTTCTTTTTTTTTTGTATTTTTGTCTGTCTGTTAAAACAAGATTTTGGCTATACCGATACTCCGATTGCGATGAAATTTTATGGATGCCTTCGAAATCTCTGAACTAAGAACTGCCACCTTTTTGAGCGCAATCGAAACTTATTTCTCATGAAATCGCAATTTTACGATTTTTTTCGATTTTTTAAAAATTTCTTCGACTTATAAACTCCTACATGCTTTATCCGATGTAATGATTTTTTCACAGAACCTTAATTTTATGAAATTGATATATTCGTGTGAAATTTGAGCGTAATCAAATAATTATTTCTCATGAAAATCGCAATTTTACGTTTTTTTTTATTTCTTCGGCTTATAACACCTAATATGCTTTATCCGATTTTAATGATTTTTTCACAGAACCTTAAATTTTATGAATTAATATATTCGTGTTAAATTTGTGCGCAATCGAATAATTATTCTTATGAAAATTTCAATATACGATTTTTTCCTTTTCTTAAATTACAATTAATTTAAAAAATTAAGTTAATTTTTTATTTAATTTGATTTAATTTAAAAAAAAATTCAACAAAGTTCTGATTTTTTCACAGAACAACAGAAAATCCGCATAACACATGGCAGCTCAATGCACCAATTACGCTCATACAACAACGCGGCGGGACTTAAGCGTTTTCCTAGTAAAATAATAATAATAATGCAAGACGTAGCCTACGCGCTTCGCGCCCCCCCCCCCCCCCCCCCCAACCTAAGCTTTTCCACTTTGTCCCGACCCAACCGAAAACGTACTTGATTACCTTGGCCTAGGGACAATGTGTTTCATAAAACATATTGTAATGTAAAACCGGTATATAACAAGAGGTCGCGCTTGCAGTGCCTTCCCGTGCCGGTACTTTCCGCCGCATGTTCCTATCTGGTAAAATACTTACTAATCCAAAGAAAGCGGAGTAGTTAAACTTAATTTTTCTCAAATGAATTTGAACAAAATAAGAATGAAAGAAAACACTGTAGGCCTACCCCCTCAAAATATCGGTGCGGTAAAATATAAGAACTTTAATTGTCAGGAACACTTTATGAAAACAAAAATATGATGCGAGCTGATACGATTACCCAAAAAACATAATGTGGATTTATTTCATAACACAATTAATACATCCTTGGGTTAAGATTTTTCTCTGTAAATGGCCTCCTGCCGTTTACTGTAGGGCGCGATCAATTACAAAGGCATACATATTATAATGAACTTGGAACTTCAACCGACAATAAACATTAACTTTTCAGTACGATAAAAAAACTTTGTGAAAATCAAAATATTGAAAAACAAATAAAAGTAATCACATACCAAAAAAACTGTAGAGCTAACTCGAGTGTCTCTGCAGGCTCTCTTAGAAGCAATATGGATTGTTGATGCATAACACGTCTCTGGTTATCGCGTGATTATTTCGTATTGTCCTTATTATTTAGAAACGAGTTGAAAAGGCCACATCTAGCAAGTGCTTCAAAAATAAATTATAAGTTTTAGCTTTCTTTCTGGTGGTGAACTGTGCGAGCGTAGGATATTCTTATGGGGTAAACACTCCGCCGTCAACAAGTATACTCCTTAGAGCAGTGTTTCTCAACCTTTTGTTGCACACGGACCACCTTCACAATATCATAAAAAGGATGGACCACCATATTCAAAATTAGTCCCCGATAGTTATGGGGGGTGTCATATAATGGAGAGAACAATAATTTTCTTTCTTGTTAAAGTAGGGTAGGGCTTGCCCCCATTGTTAACTATTTTTTTATATACGTATTGGTACCCTTACAAGAAAATATGAAACTTTATCTGTAACCTGCATTAGTAGTAGGTGAAAAATTAACTAGGGAAACGCCAAAGTTGTTGTTAAACGAGTGAGTGAGCCATGTGTTGAGTATATGTATGAAAACAAAATCACCTAATTTTTATTTCCCATTTAACACTCCTCAAAAATAATATGGGGGTGTAAAAATATAAAAAATTCTAACTAACGGGCATCGAACCCCAACCCTCCGTGCGGTAGGCTAAATGCTTACCACTTAGCCATGCTAACTAAGCTAGGTTAATATCGTCCCGCTAGCTGCTTCTAGACAAATGCTATCGGTAATTTTTAAAAAATAACATTTTTATTTATTGTAGGCTTAAATCGCAATGGATCTAGCTGATTTTGTTAACAGTTCTCAGTAAACTTGTACCGGATGTCTGTTTAAAATTTCAGCGAAAACTGTTCAGCGGTTCGGCTGATTTTTTATGTACAGACAGACAGACAGACAGACAGACAGACAGAATCACAGAATGAGAGCCGTTTGAGTTGAATGGAGACACTCAGTCGCTCCGCTCCCTTGTTTAATTATTAATAATTATTGTGAGATGTCAGGTGCGAGTTGTCTTTTTATTGAAACTAGGCCTATTTATTTTGTGCATCTTTTACTAACTTAATGCCTCATGATTTTTGCAGGTTTCCTAGTAAGAATCATTGCAAAAAAAAGTTTGCACCTGCAAATATCATACTTTGAGGATTTGCATTGATTTTGCATTGATTGATTGCAGTGAAAGAAAACTTTTATTTCAACCGATTGTTGGACTAACTTCATCCGTTTATTAAAATGGACTTAGACCCATAGAGTTCTGCATGCCTCACATAGAGGATTTTCTTTTCTTTTAGCACTTTCTTATGAGCCCCTTCACCTCCCTTTAGTGACGATTCTCTTCTCACAACACGAGGGAATACAAATGCATTATTTACTTTGTTTAAACTGTAATAAATTGATTATTAATGTTTTCTTTACTTGAAACAAAATAATACTATTTAATAACTAAAACTACGATATAGTAAATACTGGTACGATGTATAGGTGGTGTGGTTTGGCACAAGGAGGGTTTTCATTTTTCATCTGTGCCATACTATGTGTGTATCAAACCTATTACAAAGCAGAACTTATGAGCTATGCTAAGTTGACAATGTTCAATGTTTTGTTCTGTTTGTAATTTGCAAATTACGCGCAAAGAGAAAATGAAAATTACAGGATGTTAAAAATGTATGAAATTAATAATATAAATTTATAATGTATTTATAACATGCATTAAAATGTTATCTGTCCTCTACCACCGCGGACCACCTGTAAAAGCTCCGCGGACCACTAGTGGTCCCCGGACCACCGGTTGAGAACCACTGCCTTAGAGCGTTGCGAGAATCCGCTACCAGAGCTCATACAAAGAACTTGGAGCACATTATCATAATGAACTTAGAACTTATATCGACATTAAACATGTTGTAAACATGTGTATTCGGTACTAATAAAAAAAATGACTGGTGAAAATAATTGATTTTTATACTCATATAAGACATAATGAAAGCAACAACAAAAATTGCTAATTTGTATTGTGACTGCTAGATCACCAGGCTTAATATTATGTGAGTAGAAGTTATAAAACATAATTTTTAGTAAATCTCCCCTGTAACTTTGAGAAAGATATATACATCTTATATAGGTACATTCGGTTTTAAAATCTATTTAAAAACGGTTTGAGGCTTGAAAACATTATGGATACGCTTCGAAACTAGGTTTGGATCGGTTCAAGTCATAAACATTCTTTGCGGGTTTGACTTCAAAACTGTTTTCAAAACCGTCATGTATACACCCACTACACTGCCACCCATTTAAAAGTAGGCCTAACAACTAAATCCAGTTTTGAAAACGTTTTGAGATCATTTTTAAACCAGTTCATCTCTAGTGAAAATTACTTTGTCTTCGGTTTGCCCTGGGTTTCTGTTAGCGCACGAAACAGTAAAATAATAAAGTGTGCCTTCACAATTTTGCCAAATCTCAACTTTATATGAAATTTAGGGCCTATAGCTAATCATTTATTCAATTCCAATGGTAAACCTCGCACAACGCACTACCGGCGAAACCACCGGCGAATTATACTTCAAACTGAAAGGAGCCCGCAGCCTTGCAATCACTATATGAAACCGACTCCAAATTATATTTCTTCATAACTTGTGGCCGATAACCCGTATATCGAACTCGCAACCTCCAGGAGGCTCTTATGCATTGCGTCACTATTGCCATGATAAAAGGCAGGGAACTCACTGTTAGTGTTGTGTAAGGAATTTTGTAAAGAACCGAGCCCACTAATGTGTCGCGTGTGATGCCATCAATCGGCTGTTTACACAGAGGCTGGGGAGTTCCCACACATGGTGTGCTGCGTAAGACGCTAGTGGATGGTTGTCGAATGTTTAAATAAGTAATTATCACTGAGAAATATTAGGTCAAGATCCCTGGCTATATTATTTTATGCACAATGTAGTTACATAGGGAGCACCCAAATAAAAAGTCGTATCAGAATGTTTACTCGAGACAACCCCTCGAACGCCAGACATGTGGAGTAACCACTCAGGAAACAAAAAGTAAACAAACTTCCACCGCTAGACCATGCGGCCAATCCATGATCTGTTCAAAATATTTAAATGTCTCAATACCATTGATTAGATTAATAATTAGATGATGAAATGAAGAATATAGATAATGAGATACATGAAGAATAAAATTTGGTAATTAGTTTAATGCCATTTTTTAATCAAATGATCAAGGTATGAATTTTTGTAAGTAACATTGTGATCACGCAAAATTGGTAACATACCATGAAGGTAATCACTGCCATAGGGTCAAATCTATGGCACGTAGCCTACTCACAGCGTCTTCTAACGTCGAAATATATTTAAAAATCACGTATGTTTGTATATTTTAGGTGAATATTTTAATCTCATACATGAATAAACATCAGTAGGGTCATTCCATGTAACTATGGAAACCAAAAAAAAACCAAAAAAAATTTTTTTGGGGATTTTTTTTTTTCAACAGTTTTTACCTTGAATTGATTGTTATAAATATGTATACAGAACAGTGGTAGCTTCACCCTTCTTCAGTTGACAGCTGTTTGAAGATCTCCATTTTGTTTCAAAGAAAACTGGTGAAATTTATTCTTATATTCAAAGGTAAGTTAATACAATATTTTCTTTGATTATTAGTGATTACAAAGAAGAATCTTGCACAAAGGTCCTTATACATCATTAAAAATCATTCATATGCCATGATTTCCTTTTGAAAGAAGGATTCAATAAATAATAGGAAATGTTTCATTTTTCATGATATGCGAGTTACCAAAACATAAAGATATTAGTATTCACTGATGTTTTATACATCAAATGTAATGAAATATGCTTAAACATCAAGATAATACTATAAGAAGCAAATATGTAAAGTTTGATTACTTTGGTTAAGCTCTTTGTCTTTTATTGAATATTTAAATTAGTGATATGCGAGTTACCATTGCCTTGGCAACTGAACATAACCTCACATTTTGTGATCTTTCTAGGTTGATTGCTTTACTGATGGCTCTAACTGCAGCAGAAAAAATGAAGAGGTATAGGGAGAGGATGAAAAAGGATGGCAAAATAGAAGAATACAAATGAAGCAAAACCTTGCTTCAAAAAAAAGTCTTTCAAAGAAAACCTAATTCGTCGGATAAATCCACCTGACATCATCAACTCTCGAGGACATTTTGCCTTTCGTTAAGAAAATCGCTGTCTTCTATGTATACCTAGTAAGAACCTAGGACTAGGCCTACACATGTTCATTTCTGTAAATACAATGTTTTTTCTCGTGTAGGCCTACACTAAGTTAGGATTTAATCAAGAGTGTTTATTTTCATAAAAGGACAAATTACGAATAGGCCTGTGCAAATAGTGAATTAATTAGTTCAAACAATGAGAACAGGGGTTGTTTGGACATGAGAGATGTGTTTTCAACTTGCTTCTTTTCATATTGGACATAAAATGTAACATTATTGGAAAAAAGGTCAAAATGTCTATCGGTAACAGTTAAATATTTTTTTAAATCTTCAAATTTTTTAAAGTTGGTATGCCTATTTGATTAAAATAAATATAAGTGAACATTATTCAAGTTTAGGCTATTTGCACCTGTCTATTTACAAAGCAGGACCTACCTTCCATGATTTAAAGTTGACGTGATATACGAGTTACCGATTAATGATATGCGAGTTACCATTAAAATAATTTTTCTGGAAGCCATTTTTAGTTTTATTATCCTAAAAAATTTACCTGATATTCATCCCTATATGAGACATGATCCCAATTAATTTCATAATTTTACAGCAATGCATGGAGGAGAAATAAATTCTGAAGTAACTTGACAAAATATGTAGTTCTCTTTTAATGATATGCGAGTTACCAAGCTTCAATATTTAAATTAAATTAAGTTATGAGCTAATTTGAGAAAAGTTTAGTTCCTAAATTAAGTAATTGTTACCAGCTACACTATCTATTACTTGATTTGCTTCAAAAGATTATTTTTGTGCAAGTTTTACTAGATTTAAAGATGTTTTGGTCATCAAATCGATATGCGAGTTACCATGGAATCGCCCAGTACATAAATCAAAGGTAGTATTGATCTTTATTTAACCAGTGTAATAAGATTTAAATTCTCAGTAAAACGTACTACTAGGAGTGCCGTCGCGTATATTTTTGGATGAGCGTAGCGAGCGAAGGGAAGATTCCATTTCACTACACTGGAGAAAAAATCCGGAATGTTTTTTTTTCTTTTTTTTGTGTGTTTGTCCGCACGATTCACGCTAAACCGATACTCCAATTGCGATGAAATTTTATGGAGGCCTTCGAAATTTCTGAACTTAGAACTGCCACGTTTTTTAGCGCAATCGAAAAATTATTTCTCATTAAAATCGCAATTTTACGATTTTTTTTACGATTTTTGAAAAATGTTTTCTCCTTATAACACACACATGCTTTATCCGATTTTTATGATTTTTTCACAGAACCATAATTTTATGAATTAAGATATTCGTGTGAAATTTGAGCCCAGTCGAAAAATAATTTCTCATGAAAATCGAAATTTTACGTGTTTTTTTCTTTTTTAAAACAATTCTTTGACTTAAAACACCTACATGCTTTATCCGATTGTAATAATTTTTTCACAGAACCTTAAATTTATGAATTAATATATTCGTGTGAAATTTGAGCGGAATCAAATAATTATCTCTTATGAAAATCGCAATTTTACGATTTTTTTATTTTTTTAAAATTTCGATTAACTAAAAAAATTAAAAAATTTAAGTTTATTTTTTATTTAATTTAAATTAATTAAAAAAAATCTTCAACAGTAATGATTTTTTCACAGAACAACAGAAAATCCGCATAACACATGGCAGCTCAATACACCAATTACGCTCAACCAACAACGCGGCGGGACTTAAGCGTTTTCCTAGTTATTTTTATTGTTACATCCATATTTTGAATTACATAAAAGTAAGGTATGATAAATGTTTTGCATGAACGTGTTATAAGCTATCAATATTTATCACTAGGAAACGCTCAGTTGGACGCGTTGATAAGCGAGCACGTGCTATAGCTAGACCCACATTGCACATTTTTTTAATTATAAAATTTGCGCCGTTCGCTGTCCATGGGGCCAAGTTTCCAATATTTAATGTAACTTTTTAAACGATTTTGCCACAAAACTAATGGCATTCAATCGAGAACGAAGCTTGCGGATGGTCCAAATTTCAACTCGATCCGAGCCTCCGTTCGAACGTTACGGCGAGACATACAAACAAACAAACAAAAACAAACAAAAACAAAACAAAACCAGTGACTATTTTTTCCGGCAGAGTCAAATGGAAACGCTCGCTTTGCTCGCTTGATTATGATTCTGTATAAATTTTCGGCTAGAATAAATGTATTTCCAAATTAGCAATATTATTTTCAGTGGCCTAATTACTATTTTTGTCTATTTGACTTTAAAATGAATGTTTAAATTAAATTCGTTTTGAAGTGGAAACCTGGTCAACGTTATATTAACAGGAGGGAATAGCCACAGGCCATTTGATGACTCTCATACCCATCATTTTCCTTGATCACGACCCAAGAAAACTACGGGTACAACCTTTCATATGGATAGCAGCTGGTATCGAAGCAGGCAACCTCGCGAATGAGGATATTGCTTCTGACGCGTTAGAATACTTCTATCGGCGAAGCAGTCCCAATACCATTAAAACATCACCAATGAAGATTAAAAATGAATACTTTTTGTCATCAGAACATCTGATGACGCGATATGAATATGACTTCACGTATCTTAACATGATCATCAGTCCTACATCTTTTGCTTATAGTGCAATTCAAACATTTCAATTTAACTTATACTGATTTCATATGAGACAAGACATAACAACACTATACATTTATACTCAAACATTCTTCAGCTATTTTAACTAAACGCATCTCAATTCTCTCCAGATATGGTCAGTCAGTTCCATTCCAGACACGTCCCTTCCCCCGAACCTACCACTGTTGCGAGACGACACTGAACAGATGGCCATAACTCACTTAGGCGATGCACCCAGCGCTTGAGGCCCAGCTTGCCTTGCGTAATCACCGATAACTAGGGCCAAGAATTTAGGGTAAATAAAATTCTCAAATTTCGTCTTATAAAATTGATAATTTCAGGTTAAAAAACGGGGTAAAGTAGGGTCAACTAGGGTAAGTGTGATGCCTTTTTTGATAGTTTGGTCTTTGCACCTTGATCCTTACTAAACTATTCAATCAAAATATGTCATTATTTTTTTATAAGTAGATATGCTAATTCTCAAACAAGTTTTCCAGGTCTTCACCCTTTTTTTTTAGTTATCACAACCCCTAGGCCTAAGTATTTTACAGAATGAAAAGCATTTATCACACTTGCCCCACAAGTGTGATATGGGCTGGGGCAAGTGTGACAAATTTTACTAATGTGGCTTTGGGGGTCACAAAAACGTCTGGGGTAAGTGTGGATCAATTTTATATTAAACTATGGCTGAGGCTCAATGAGAATAGGATGCAAGCATTTAAAAAGTTTACATTTTGTTATTCTCAATTTTTAATTGAGGTGCAAATTAGTATTGGATACAAGAGGAATAGTAATTTGAATATTTTACTTTGGAAATTGCTGTTTATTGATGCATAATGGACATTAATAATCATGAGAATGGGTTAGAATAAGAAGTTTAAGCTTTTTCATAAACTTGGTCCAGTGACCCTTTAAACTGATACTGGATTCGGCAGCCATTTTGAATTATTTCCGGTGGTGGAATATTACCCAAAATGTTTTTTGTTTTCACAAATGAAATATCATTCTCATTGATTTTAAATATTGTTTTAGAACGATTGAGGCAAATAAATAAGAGCCATTACACTAACTTCTGGATCCTCATCATCTTCTAAGTCAGCCGATCGTTGAATAACGCAAGCATAAACATACGGAGCCTTACTTTTATGGCCCGCCTCAAAGATCACTAAGACATATGTCCCATTTTTAAATTTGAGGATATCTTCACATTTTTCCACAGGCATTGAGGGAATAATCTCTGGAGTAGGCATCCCTCCTTCTTCAGAATTGTCTAATGGTATTGGTTGCACATCATCTTCAGATTCAGATGCCAACATCACTTTTTTGACTTGCGTCTTTTTCTTTTTTTGGCCATTTCCATGTATTTTTGCTAGCGTTTTGTAGATATCTTGCTCCTTTCTACTATTTAAGTTTATTAAATAATCCTCTTAGGCTCTTGCGTGATCACTTCTACAATGTCAATCCTCATTTTACACGTCTTAGGAGCATTATTCGACGTTTGCGCTACGGTTTGCGGATGTATCCTCTCGAATGATCTCCCAGGTGTGGGGGGGGGGGGGGGTGGGGAGGGGTAATGAGCTAGCCTTCGGCCTACTTGGGGCTTGTTGTGAAGATAGCACTATAATTATCTCTTTCACAACACTTTGTAGATATCACACTTCCCCCAACATAACAAATCACACTTCCCCCGGGACTCTGGATTCTATGGGGGAAGTGTGATGGCTCCCAATTTTGGTCAAAAAAATTACATAGAAAATGAAAAACAAACATTCTGAGATAAACTGTGTATTCTTACCCCAATTTCTTCTAGTTTTTTTTTTTTTTTTTTTTACTTCTTAGCTAACAAAATGAAAACTGACTAAACGTTCGTAGATACAGCATATTGTATTGAAATACCATGTGACATTTGACTAGCCATAATACCAGATTAGAATTAAAATTCAATATTGACTTATATTACTTCAGTACATACACTGTTAATGAAGTGAAAACTTGTTACCATTTTTTTTTTGGACAAGACGTTCCAGAGATACAGGGAGGTGTCACACTTACCCCATTGTCACACTTACCACGGTTGACCCTAGTGGATTTCGGTATATAAAAAACACAACATTTCGGTAAATAAAAATATGTATTAAAAATCTTACACGGAATATGCGTCAAAATGAGTAAAATCAACAATGTCAACATTTTCAAAAAGTTAGTGACAGCATTAATTCCACATTGTGTGGAGATAGTCGTTCTGCGGTAAGTTAGAATGTTAGTTTATGCGGAGAAGCCGCGCTCGCTGTCCACATTCAATACCGGCACTCAAAATTTTATTATTTTTTTTTAAATCATTGAATTTTGCTTCAAGTTCGCGATTCCAGAGAAAAGATGCCGATTTCGCAAGAAAACACTTTTTTCGCGATATTTCGTGAATAAATTTCAGCTCTGGACGTCATGTTATGACCTAAAACACCGACAAATGTTTGAAATTTTCAATAAAAAACAATTTCGTGAATAAACACGTCGGGAAAAATCCTTGCCTCTACCGATAACCGATATACGATGGAAACGCCACACACGCCACAAAAATCACGCTCCAAATATTTTAATTAAAATTCGTATTGTCCCAAATACAAACATCAGGTGAATTAGTGTAATGCCAATTTATAGTCAAAGGATGAAGGTAGAATTGTTTATAAGTAACATTGTGCTGACGCAAAATTGCTAGCAAACAATGACTTATTAACTATTGGGGCGAACAGATTGTGATACATTTACGATTATCTTAATCAACATTTTGGCCTTTCTTATAATCCGATTTCATTGCAAATTTACATACTAACACTTTACAATAGTAAAAACCACCATGCAAAAGGACGTTAACGTATGTTTCAATCTTCTACATATAAAAAAATAAAAAAATCTCTACAAGATAAAAACGTGCTCCAAAACATAATTTGATTGGACACCCTTGATGAACTATTGAATGAAACTAACTGTTTTTTGGCACTATACACTTGTTTGGACATGACTAATCGCATTCACCCTGCATTTTGGAATAATTTGGCAATATCATCGTAAAGTTTGGCAAAAAGTATGTACACAAATATTTTGAGTTCGTAATCTGAATATTTTCTGTAACACGTGGATTCGCAACAGTTACTAATAACGCCAGGAAAATTTATTTGGTAGTATTCTATTACCAAACTATCAAGGCGAGGCGTATTTGAGTTTTGTTGTGATAACGCAAAATTGATAACAGATTTTTGATGAAAAACTATCGCAATGTGTAAAATGTCAAAATTTTACGTCTGACTAAACTTGCATTTAGGAACACTTACGCCCCTCAAAACAGTATGAAATTTTAAGGAGTGATGCAGTGTTCTTTTGGAATCATGATTGTAAAGTTTCGTTGACATTGGTTAATATCTTCTTCCTCAAATAAATGCATAGGTCTTGACGCGCTCCAAATGTACACAGATACATAATCTATAAACTTTTGCAAACCTATAAGGCCGCTCCCGAGAGTCGCGCCCTAAAAAGCATGCAAATAAAAGTTATGATGAACTGAACTGAGGCGCCTACGTATGAGATGGAGAGAGAGATATGAGAGAGGTACATGGGCTACGGATGTGCGTAGGTACTCTACAGCCTTTTCTGTAGCCCTAAATCCTTTATATTTAGTTTTGTAATTTGGGCAAGTGGTTCGGTCAAAATATGCTGATGCTGGGGTGTGATTTTGGAATGCATATTTTTCCGTGTTTGAGTGTATATTTGTGTACAGTTTCAAGACACGGTGCTCTAAAGAAAGGGCCATTTTAGATTGGTATGATGCTCTAGTATCTATGTGGAACAAAAAAGTTCAAGCAGCTTAACACCAATTTAAGAAATTTTCCAAAACTCTCATTTTCACTATTTTCTGGATTAAAAAATTCGTGTAGAATCACAGTTACAGGATATAATTTTTTAACCACCATTTTAGTGTACAGTGGTATGCTATAGGCCCCTAGGCCTAGATAATGTGGTAAAAAAAATAATTTTTTGGGGTATAGCCCCTTTAGGCATAAACTATTTTACAATAAGCATTGACAAATCCGATATTGGTGATTGTAATCTTTAACAATGTATTAATCAATGGTTGCTGAATAAATTGAATTGAATTGAACCTTTAATGCTAAATTGCAGACGAACGTGCATTCTAAAGACAATTTAAACACTTTTTTTCTAAAGCGATAGGCTAGGCCTAATTGATAAGCACAAATGATAAAAATGGTCTGGTTTCAGGGTAACTCCACCAGAAATCAACCAATTTTAATAAAAGTAATTGCTGACAGATTTTTAATTATTTTTAAATTTTGCACATAGATGGGTCATTCTCATATTTATTGCACAAACCTTGTCCGCTGACTTTGACAATAAATTTATCAAGTAAAAATAATAATAACTAATGTAACCTATACAATTGTGTTTAACAGATTGTGTATAATGTGCTGTAGTTTATAATTTTCAAATGCAATAATTTAGCCAAAAATTTAAGACTTTTGTACATTGAGGTGCATGAAATATGCTGTCCCTTTAAACAAACTCACAAGACTTTGATCAAGAAAACATACTAACAGTAATAATTCCAATAAAGTAATGTAGGCCTAATAGATAAGTTATATTAAACATCTAGTATCATTAAATCAGTAGAAAACTTCAAGATATTACATAATTTCAACATTTTATCTCACTATGAGTTTGTCCTTAAGCATCTGTCCATTCCATAACAGCTTATTTTTCTTAAAATATTTTGTAAATGTAATGGTTGGCTATCTTGTTTAATTCCACATAGGGTTTAAGTTTTGTTATGTTCAATGTTGAGGTCAGACCATGTTCTTTTATTTGAAGCCAACTTCCCAGTGCTAAGAAGTGACAATATGTAAATGTACATTACAATAACACACATAACATACACATAGGCCTACACATAAGGGTGATTCCATGTAACTATGGAATTAGAAAAAAAAATCAAACATTTTTTTTTTAAGTTTTTTATTTTTTTTATTTTTAAGCATGATTCCACCTGTAAGAATCAGCCATTGTTTTGATGCTAGCTTCACTCTAGTGCCAATGGCAGCTCTGAGAAGACCGATACTGTTGTAAGCTGGTGATTTATGAAAAAACGCCAAGATATTTGAAGGTAAGATACTCTTATTTAAATTGTGAATTAATGTGATTTGATTATACCATTGAATAAAGTATTAAATATGTGTTTAAAAAAGTAGCACAACATTAAAATATTACAGTAATTAATCAAGCATGGCATTTTGAGATTAAACACTTGAATTCATGATACGTGAGTTACTAATTAGCCGATTGTTTGTACAGTTGACTGTAAATAATTATTAAATGTTCTTTAACTTGATAATTTCTAATAACTTCTAATTCTTCTAACTTGTGATACGTGAGTTACTAGGCACTTAAATACTACGAAAATTCATTTTGCATACAGTTTCAAATAATATTTTTTGTTACCAGATTTAAAATAGCATTGACCCCAGTTGAGAAACAGAAGATGTTCAGAGAGAGGAAGAAAGGAAGAAGGCAAGCACGAAAAGATGAAAGCAAAGCATGCCGACACGATGAGGAATAGCCGCGAGAAAGCCGATTTAAAGCTAAAAAAGCAACCAGTGTCAAACTCGGTTAAAAAAAGAAGTCAATAGAAAAGCTAAGGAAAGAAATTCGAGAAGCAGATGTTTAAAAAAGTTATCATTTCCTCCAGTTGTGACCCCCATAGCAACATCTCCTGCTTACAAAAATGAAATCCCAGCAAACTTGGAAAGGCAAAAACGAACTTGCGGAGAAATTTGCCTACGAAAGTTAAACAACAATTGTTCGTTCTTTGTGAGCTTAGCTTACTAATCTAGTCTCTTAGACAAGATGTTTTTTTTTAACAAGGCACAAGTAAGATTTAAAAAACAAAATACAAACAACAAATGAAAATTTTAATTTTTTAAAATTTGAAATTTGAAAAAAAAAAGTTTGTTTTTGTTTGTTTGTTTGTTTGTTTGTTCAACAAAATTTGTTATATTGATCTACCTAATTGTATTTTGATATTTTACTACCATACCCTATGATTTTTATTTTTACTTTACTAGTTTTAAGCTTTTAACACTGATTTGCTATACACAAATGTGACGGGATACGTGAGTTACCCATGATTGATAGGCCTACGTGAGTTACCAATAAAAAAAATTCTCATTGTCACAAATCAATTTTAAATTTATTGACTTTTTTACCATTTTTTCCCTACATATTCATGAGTGTATCTGTATTCATGTAACTGTTTTAGTTTGTTGGCTGAAGGAGGAAAAAAATTGTTTCTTTGTTACAAAATATTAAAGGAGAATATTTTGTTACGTGAGTTACCATTACAAAAAAATTAACAAATATCACAGTATGAATTTTTATGAAAAACTTCTTAAACTTAAATTAAGAATAGGTAGCAAGTAGTCTGTACCACTTTTGACAGATTGCAAAAGTGTAAAGTTGGTATTTAAATATCATTTTTTCATTGTTACAATTTGTCAAAATGATACGTGAGTTACCATGGAATCACCCATAACATAACAATGATAGTATGAGTTCAAACATTTACAGAATAAATAAATAAATAAATAAATACAAATCAAAGTCCTGTAAGAAGATAAGAAAAATCGTAGCCTACCTTACTTGTCTGTTGCCACTACTTTAGGTTAAGTTAAGTTGTCAGGTAAGCTAGGTTATAAGTAAAAGTTAGTTTTTGTTTGTTGTTTTTGTTAACAGAAAATTGGAAACTTATTTTGAACCCCCTACAGTTCCCGTTCTAAACCCGCTCCAATGTTAAACGTGTAGCATGGCAGAAGATTCAGCCTTTAATTTAACAGGCCTACGCCTAGCCCTACCAGTAGTTAGTAGGCCTATTTAGCAAATAGCCCTCACACACGGGTATGTTGACCATGCGAGGATTCATTATTCAGTTTTCTTTTGCTGATATTGACGTAAAATTTTGTGTGCCGCCTGCCGCTCGACGACACCGAATGTAATGAAATCCGAAACAAAAACAATACAAAGTAGGCCTATAGGCCTAAGTCTTGACTCTTGAATGGGGGAAAAAACTACCTAGGGCCTACCCAATTGGAGATTTGAACCAACATTCTCTCGTACTAATATCAAACCCGCTACTAGCCTAGCCGGTACCTACTCTTTCGGTTGGTATGGACAGTTTTTTTTTAGGAAGTGGCTATTTAACCGTAGCTACGGGAAAATTACGATTCTCAATTCGTCCGTAGCATGAACGAAGATCAGCGGAAATAATCGAAGGTATCCGAATCGTCCGCGGGATACCACGTAACTAGGCCAATAGCTTCAAATATCACAGCGCATTGTGGCAGAGTGGTAGCGCGTCCGAATTCTATGCGAGAGGTCGGCGGTTCAAATTTTCGTTTGGTCGTTTTTTTTTTTACCATTCTATTTGGGTCCATGTTTTTTCTGCAAATGATTTCACTACATTCGGCCCCGTCGCAAACACAATTCTAGATTATAAAAGCGTTTAAAAAGTGCTGCGCCGCACTAGTTCTAGGATACAATCGATAAGAGCGCACCCGAAATCCTTTCCGTTAAAAACGAGTTTAGATTTAAAATAGCAACGTTAAAGGTTTGGTAAGTAGAGTATTTTATTAAAAAACGAGTTAAGATTTAAAATAGCAACGTTAAAGGTTTGGTAAGTAGAGTATTTTATTGAAAAGGTTGGTAGGCCTACTAAGTAAATGTCATAATAAACATGGCGCGCCGGCAACAGTGAAATGGTAGTGTTTGTGTTCAATCTTTATTAATTATAACATAATTCGTATATTTTCAGAGTGGTTATTATTGAATTAACGTAATTTACTTCCCGTACCTACAGTTAAATTAGCAGGCCTAATTTTTCCGTACCCACAGTTCGAGTACCTTCGGTGATTTCCGCCGATGTTCGTTCATGCTACGGACGAATTGAGAAACGTAATTTTCCCGTAGCTACGGTCGAATAGCCTCAGCGTTTTTTTTATGTGTAGGCCTACCTACAAAACCTTTAACGTCGCTAGGCCTATTTTAAATCTTTTGTAGTACCTACAAAACCTTCAACGTCGCTATTTTGAATCTAAAGTAAATCTAAAGTAGGCCTATCTACTAATCAAAAACTGTCCATACCAACCGAAAGAGTTCCGCCAAGCCTACCACACCGCTCTGTGGGTGTCACTTGTTTACACACATGAAAGGTAGGTAGGCGCTAGTATAGACGATGGCCTTTGGTAATAATACTACAGTATAAGGTACCCCGGTTCAAACAGACGTGCGCGCGCATCACCACTGCAGCCAACTTACACAATGCGATAGTAACTACGGCGTTGAAACTCCTTTATATTTAAAATAGCGACGTTAAAGGTGTTGTAGGTGCAGTATTTTAACCTTTATTTAGCGTTTAAACTCCTTTATATTTAAAAAAGCGACGTTAAAGGTGTTTTGTTAGTGGCAGTATTTTTTCAGTGTTTTTCATCAGTAAATAAGTTGGTTGGGGATACTTGTTGTTACGCTGTTGGCAGTATTCGTTGAAAAATTTGCGCGCTGAAACGGGGTCCCTATACTGTAGTTTTGACCTGCCTTTTGATTGTGCAACTTTTTATTTGTGCGCTGACCTTATGATTAACACTACAAACCAACACATCATACATAGGCCCGGAGCATGGCTAGGGCTAGCTAGGCCCCTTTACATCATTTGAAACTTTATAGCCTAGCCTAGTTCATTAATTGTTAGGGACGCTAACCTAGGCCTAGGGTAGGCAATAAGCCTAGGCTCTAGCCTAGTGTGTGTTGGTGGCAACTGACAAGCTATAACCGGCTTAGGTTATGGCCCTCACTAGGCCTAGGCAATGACTATTTATAGTCCTCAGCCCCACCGATCGCTAAGGTTGTGGAACTAAGCTTTGGCTTAGGCCCCTTTCCCTAATCCAGATTAAACTCTAGCCTACGCTTTAGGTAGAGGGCCATAGGTCCTAGGCTAGCCTAGCTAGCCTAGCTAGGCCCTAGCTAGCTTAGGGCTAGCCTAGTCTCGCGGCTAGGCCTTATGCGGTTGTTTATGTTAAGTATAACATTATACAAAAGCGAAGTTACAGGAGATGGCGACTTCGAATATATAACTTCTTTACTTGTGGCATCGACACCTCTCGCATGATTTGTTCGGGAAAATGCAGCAGTCTCTTCTGCTTGTTTTGATTGTGTAATGCGTCTTTTCGCTAAAACTTTCGTTGGTTCGCCATGATGGCTGCTTGAGTTTTTGACTCCACTGCCACAAAACTAGCCAATAAGAAACGTATTGACAAACAATTGCCTATTTCCACAATTTTTGTGTATCCTACACTAATAGAAATATTTGCACGAACTAATTGGCAATGCAGAGCATCGTTTGAGCAAATCTTGTAAAGACCTGGTCCTAAAGTTTTTAAATTGTAGGTAAACACATCGTTTTTGACGACTTTCCCAACTGTGGTAGAATCGAACAAAACATTCTAAAGCTTTGTGGATTGATGTGGGTAAATAGTGGTTTAAATAAATTTCGAGTATCAATTATGTGGAAATAGTGAACTCATGGTCCGAACTGCATCGACTCTCGGTTCGACTATCGATTCGTACCGATCGAGAAAATATTTCTCGACTATCGTTAATCAGGCCTGGAAAAGCGGCATAGTATGTCAGCGTCCATGTGCAAAAGAAAACTTCTTGGTTATCAATGGGTAAAATAGGTTTAGAAGCGCTATGCATTAACACAGTTACTCTTGAAAACAACAAATCTTATACAATACGATGTAACAGCTCACACATTATCAATTCATAATGTAGTTCGATTCCAAAGTTATGTTAAAGACTTACTTGACAGCTGAATGTGAAGCTAGGAGGCGTAGTCTCTTGCCCGTAAACCAATATTTTATCAAATAGCAAAGAAATTTGGCCCTACGCATTCCCTTGGGGGCGTACAAGAGGAATTGTTGCAATAATCCTAGAACGTGGATTTTTTTCTGGCTTTAGTTGGCTCATCGAAAAAAACGGGAGCACACGTCTTCACAATTATTATTCAACAATGGGCACCTGTCACTCTATGGGTTACCCCGGCCGACATTCAGGAACTTGTAAATGTTTAATGTTAACTTTTCAATTTGCGAGCTACTCTGACGATGTGGGGGACCTTCAACGAAAGTTGCAATGCATTTTGATGGATAATTCCGAAATAACTTGGCCAAGTCTTATAAAATCTGTCAGGAATTGGATCCTTGCAAATCTCATCATACGACCATACTTTGATCAAGAATTCAACATACCAGATTTCATTGTTGGTTCAAAGCAGGTGAGCCCTAAGTCTAGATAAAACACCCCAAATACAAAAATTTGTAAAAAAAAAAAAACGGCAGCCAAGCTCTCCTTCAAAAGTCTTTGGCTGTGAATGTTGTGAGATAGGCCCTAGGCCCTATAGAATTTGAGCTAGGGCCTAATCTTTTCATTCTTCGTACTTATGCCGTTGAACGGTTTTTCCGAGAAAAATGCATAAAAACAAATGCCATAAAATGTTTCCAGCTTTTCACAGTATGTGTAATTGATAGTCCCTAATTCATTTTCAGCTACCGCATTTACGATCGTTTCACCTGTTACTAATGTTTTTCGTCTTTTTACCTGTGTAAATTGTGCTGTCACCTGGGACGTACTGTACGTAGGCAGCATACCTGGTTATGGAAAGCGCTATCTCCTCCCGCTACGTCCTTCCGCTGCGTACACTAGCGTAGAGAGTATTTTTGTTTAAAATAGCGAACGTTAAGAGGTTAAAAAAAGGTATTTTTGTTTTAAATTAAGCGAGTTAAAGGTTAAAAAGGTATTTATTGTTTAAAAATAGCGACGTTAAAGGTTGTGAAGGTTTTTTTTGCAAACTCCATCGCTATTTTGAAACAAAAATAACCTTTTTTAACCTTTAACGTAGCTATTTTAAACAAAAATACCGTTTTTACCTTTAACGTCGCTATTTTAAACAAGAATCTTGCTTACGCTGCTTACGCAGCGGATGAGACGTAGCGGAGGAGATAGCGCTTTCCAAACCAGCAAATGGCGGTCCTACGTACGTGACAGCACAATTTACACAGGTAAAAAGCGAAACATTAGTAACAGTGAAAAGATCGTAATGCCGGTAGTGAAAATGAATTAAGGGACTATCAATTACACATTACTGTGAAAAGCTGGAAACATTTTATCATTTTTTATGCAATTTTTTCTCGGAAAACCGTTAACGGCATATTACCCATTCTTTCCTCCCTAGTTTCGCATTGAAAAGAAGTAAGATCATTTCGCCTGTTGACGAGCGCCAAGCCAACCATTTTCGTGGTTCGTACCGAACATGGTTACATGGGAGGAGTCTGACATTATGCAAATAAATCTATCTATCTATCTATAAAAAAAGTAACTAGGGAAACGCCAAAGTCGTTGTTAGACGACGAGTGAGTACTCGCATGTGTTGAGTAACATAACATTGCTTAACGGTTGCAAATTGGGCCCTTCCGCCCGGTGGCAACCACTCACTCCCCCTCAGCCCTAGTTACTGTTCCCCCCATAAAATGATCTAAATTCCCTAAAGACCCACTAACCTACAATATCCACCGCAAGTCCATTCCATTCCTAACAGATCCCGCCTTTCCCTGAACCATACCGACCCAGATCCGTTCTACTACTTGACCTGGAACTTCATGAATTATCCCCCTTCCCCTGTAAGCGCCCCCTTGTATCCTATTGCGGATGTCCCCCCACCCCCTCTTCCGCTAGCCGCCAGCTGTCCATATTGCACAACCTAACCTCCCTTCTTCTTTCCCTCATGAACTCCCACCCCAACTCTCTAACATTGCAGTTACAACTGTCATATACTCTCCTCATTCCCCTTATCATCCTCCTCCCACCCCCCGCCACCCGGACCTAACCTTTTCCCGTAACCCTTCTTTTGCCGCCCTACTTTGGAACTTTCTCTACTTGCCCAAAACCTCCCCCAACTTATACGGATCCCATGCCCGCCGCCCCATACTCCAGGAACAGTCTAAACCACTACCTTATATGCCCGACTCTTTAACCTCCCGGCTGGCCCCGTCTTAGATTTCTCATAACAAAACCCAGAGCCCTATTTCCCTTCTTACAACTTCTTGCACCTGATCCCCCCAACCAAAATCCTCTGCCACATCACGTCCCTAAGTACATTATACGTTCCTACTTTCTCCATAACAGCCCCCATTAAAGTGTAATTCCACCTACCGTTATTATTCTTCGCGAGAAACCACCCACCTTACATTACCTATGTTCAAACCCATCTTATTTCTGTTACCCATTCCTCTATTAAACCCCCAGATCTGCCTGCAACAACATAACATCCTCAATCCCCTTATTGCTCTATACAAAACGCAATCATCATGCAATAATCTTATTGCTTGATGTTTATTTACCTGCCCTATGTCATTTATAACATATAACACAAAGGTCGCTAACACTGACCCTGCGGTAACCCCGATGTAACCTCTATCCTGATGTGACAGGTACCCCAACCTAACCCTTCTGATACCTACGCCTCTCAAGAAAGCTCCAACCCGACCTCACCACTCTTTATCCCCCACCACATTGTTTTACCTTCTCCATTAAGCAAATCGTGCGATACTTTATCAAAAGCCTTTTCACAAAATCTAGAAAACAGCATCTACGTTCCGCCCCACTGTCCAAAATGTCCCCATATCTCCCCCCCCCTTGCAAAAAAAGACTAAGCCTACAGTTGGTGTCACAAGAAAACCTTCCCTGCAAACATGTTGAGCATCCGTGAACCAGCCTCCCCTTCCAATGATTTCCTACATAGTCTGCAACTACCCTCTCCATATTTTTGCTCCCTTTAATGAAGTCCAAGCTAACTGGCCTATAATTTCCTATTGTACATCTATCGCCCCCTTATGAATTGGCACCACGAGTCCCTCCCTCCAACCTTCAGGGATCTACCCTCACTTAAAGACTTTCTACATACATCCCCTAGAAACCTTACCGCGGCATCACCCCCAATTTACCTACCCGGTAACATTACTTTTTTCCACTACCTTCGGCCTCCCTAGCCTAGGCCTATCATAGGATAGAGTGGCGCATTATGGCCTTACAGTTGACGCGCCCTTACACCAACTAAACTTTAAAACCCTATTATTTATAGGGCCTACGAATATAATTATCAAACTTACCTAAATATGCAAATGTTGCCGGGTACTCAACACATGACTCGCTCACTCGTCTAACAACGACTTTGGCGTTTCCCTAGTCTAGTTGGCCAAGGCGTCCTTATAGCCGAAATGTGGGAGACGTGGGTTCAATCCCCTTGTCGAATTTTTTTTTGTAATTTCTGGATTGTATTTTAAAAATTAGGCCTATTAAACATGTTTTGAAATGCATCATAACGCAGTGTAGTCCATCATCTGTGACAATACTATGGAAATCATAGCCAGTACAAAATACATGAAAATATTGCAAGGTTTACTCAATCTACGAGCGGAATTTGGGGGTACCTTGACGTTCAACATTCGATAGACCTTGCATGAGCACGGCATTTCACAGCCAGGTAAATTCAGTTTCAGTTTCAGTTTATTTTTTCTGGCAAAGTAGCCAATTTACATTACATACAATAATATTTCACACAATAATATTCATCACAACATTTTGACATTTCATATTATAGGCCTAACCTATCTTACAAACAAAAAATATTTTTTCTTATTGTAGGCCTAGTTAAATGGTCTGCTTTAAATTGAATGTCCCTCACAGAAAATCAGTTAGCCTAGGTAATGTGACTGAGTGGGTAGACTCTAAATTAAAAAAATTATGGTACGAAAATTGTTGTGTTTTAATGCATGTTGTTGTAATATACTAGGAAAACGCTTAAGTCCGCCGCGTTGATGGTTGAGCTTTTTTGTAAGTTTTTAGTTTACGTAGGACCACTTTTCCTTTGCAAGTGCTTTTTGAACGTATTGTAAGTGATTGTTGTCAAGTTTCTATTGTTACTTGTTATTATAAACCTCAAAAAACTCATATTAAAACTTTATTTCTATGGATTCTGGCTAACTTTTTCAACTTTTTCTTTCAAAAGGTACTACATCACCATAACTTTAATGTCCATGTGAAATATGAATGTTGTAGCCCCACCTGTTTGGTCAGAATCAGCTCAAATGTCACAAAAATATCGTACTAAAAATAAAAAAAAAGAAAAAAAAAGTACAATATTGATTGTATAATATATATATATATATAATAATAATAATAATAATAATAATAATATATAATATCGATTGTAGGCCTACCCACAAACGTGGCAAGTCTAAATTCAGAGAAAACGAAGGTCCCCTTCAATTTTCATCAAGATCGCTTATGCCGTTTGCCCGGAATTGTGCGAACGAACAGACAGAAAAAAAAAGAAAAATAAACACCCGAGCTAAATTTTTTGGGGTTCAGTGAAATTGAAGTCTTCGCTTTGCTCATCCAATTATTTCAAATATTTACTTAACTGGTAGTTCATTGTTGTGTCTGCAACTAGGCTATGTAGGCCTACGGTAATTAGATTTACTATTTAGTTGTACTCCTTTGTAAATCAGTTTTTTAACTGAATAGGATTGATGTAAATAAATAAATAAACAATATAAAAAAGGAAACAAAAACGAACGAAACAAGAACAGATGTCAGGAAATACTCCTGTAAAACTTCCATATAGCCTACTAGCCCACCGACTTCCTGATAATTTAGCGCGTATTTTCAACGTTGGAAAACGAGCTAGAAAAAACCCCGTAATTGACAAAACTAGTTTTGGATGCGCTTTTAAAATAATTTTTCTAGAGCTGGTGCGGCAGAAAGGTGGAAAACATTGTTGTTGTTTAGTTTGTTGATGTATGGTTGGTACCGTAGACCCTACCCTACTTCAACAAGGTCGACATACCAGTCTTTCGAAACTCCCGGAAAAGGACAGA
>JAMZAV010009627.1:0-23432 GCA_024449915.1 Sweltsa coloradensis | reverse complement strand
CCCAAACAATGATCAAATGAATCGAAACTAAGAACAAGCCACCCATAGGTTGTTCGGGACGTAAACAAACTAAACAATGCAAAGTTATACATATGAAAATTGGTGGGGGTCAGTATGCAGAAAACTTGTAATAAACTGATGACCATTGTTTATTCACATACTAGGAAAACGCTTAAGTCCCGCCGCGTTGTTGGATGAGCGTATATGGTGCATTGAGATGCCATGTGTTACGCGGATTTTCTGTTGTTCTGTAAGAAAAATCATTACGAAGTCGAAGATTTTTTTTAAATTAAATTTAAATTATATAAAAAATCAACTTAATTTTTAAAATTTTAATTAAAAAAAATAAAAATTAACTTAATTTTTGTAATTATTCGTAATTTTTTAAAAAGAAAAAAAAAAACGTAAAATTGCAATTTGTTTAAGAAATAATTATTCGATTGCGTTCAAATTTAACACGAATATATAAATTCATGAAATTAAGGTTCTGTAAAAAAAATCATTAAAATAGGATAAAGCAATGTAGGTGTTATAAGTCAAAGAATTGTTTTTAAAAAGAAAAAAAAACATACAATTTTGATTTTCATGAGAAAAATTTTTCGATTACGCTCAAATTTCACACGAATATCTTAATTCATAAAATTAATGTTCTGTGAAAAAATCATTACAATCTGATAAAGCATGTAGGTGTTATAAGTTGAAGAAATTTTTTAAAAATTCGAAAAAAATCGTAAAAATTGCGTTTTTTATGTGAAAAAATTTCCCGATTGCGCTAAAAAAACTTTGGCAGTCTAAGTTCAGAGATTTCGAAGGTCTCCATAAAATTTCATTGCAATCGGAGTATCGGTTTAGCCGGAATCGTGTTAACAAACACACAAAAATACAGAAAGAAAGAAAGAAAGAAAGAAAAAAAAAAAAAAAAAAAAAAAAAAAACATTCCGGATTTTTTTCTCCAGTGTAGTGAAAGGAATCTTCGCTTCGCTCGCTAGGGCTCGCTACGCTCATCCAACAATAATGATAGGTGCCCGTTAGGGCGCCGCAGCCAAGCAGTGGTGTGCTAACATTCGGACTGATATTACTAGTAACTAGGAAAACGCTAAAGTCCCGCCGCGTTGATGGATGAGCGTTTTTTGTAAGTTTTTTGTTTGCGTTTTGTGCGTTTGTTCGCACTTTTCCTTTGCAAGTGCTTTTTGAATGCATTGTAGGTGATTGTTGTCAAGTTTCTATCGTTACTTGTTAATTGGTATTATAAACTTCAAAAAACTCATAGTAAAACCTTTATTTCTGTGGATTCTGACTAACTTTTTCAACTTTTTCTTTCAAAAGGTACTACATCACCATAACCTTAATGTCAATGTGAAATCTGAACGTTGTAGCCCCACCCGTTTGGTCAGAATCGGCCCAAATGTGACGAAAATATTGCACTAAAAATTGAAAAACTAATATTAAAACCATTATTTCTATGGATTCTCGCTAACTTTTTAAACTTTTTCTTTCAAAAGGTACTACATCACCATAATCTTAATGTACATGTGAAATGTGAACGTTGTAGCTCCACCTGTTTGGTCAGAATCGGCCCAAATGTGACGAAAATATCGCACTAAAAATCGAAAAAAATCGTAAAAGTACGATATTCATGAGAAATATTTCTTCGATTGTACCCAAAAACAATACACCTCTAAGTTCAGAGAAAACGAAGGTCCCCTAGAATTTTCATCAAGATCGCTAATGCCGTTTGCCCGGTAGAGAGCGAATAAACAGACAGAAGAAAGAAAAAAAAAAACACCCGAGCTAAATTTTTTGGGGGGTCAGTGAAATTGAAGTCTTCGCTTCCGCTCGCTACGCTCATCCAACTATTATAGACCCTATTCGTCACTTTCAATTAACCAGGGATTCTGACCAGACGGGTAGGTCTACAACGTTCAAATATAACGTGCACGTAATAGTGATAGATGCAATTTGAAACAAAAAGTTGATCAAGTTTTTTTTAAATGTAACTATAGAAACTAAAACACAATCTTCTACAATGTGTGTAAACATATAATGCTATAAAATATAGTTTGTTTATAATAACATATTATAGATTATTTATATGAAGCTCCATTTTATGCGTTATGAAAACTAAATGTTAGGAGGGTGTTGCTTTATTTTAATCGCTTCTTCGTCATTCATTATAATCTGTAAATCTCACTTCCACACTATAAATACATAAATTCACTTTGCCCCGTGACCGCATCGTTGCATATAGCTCGGCATTTTGAATTTGCACGCAATTAAAACAATTGTTGCAATGAACATTTTGACTAGCTTGTGCAACGATGAAGTAACGGGACAAAGTAAAGTTACGTTTTTATATTGAGCACAAGTAGAATAATCAGAAGCTTGGCCCTTCTTTGAGATCACAATGCCTCTAGATTGTATTGTTTTTGTAGATAGGAGTACAAGTGTGTACGCTTTGTGATAGCCTATACACGTTCATTCCCTTGAAATATATCAATTATCAAGTTTCAAGATTCAAAATCTGTTTAGTGAATGCACACAATAAATTAACATTTTACCAAAAATTATACATGTTCTCATGTTAACTTTTAATTGCTATGTAAAAATAAACACTGCATTATTGGTCAACCAAGCATGATTGTCGCAATCAACTACTACTAAACTTGTCTACAATGCTGCACCGTCCTCCCGGATGCGGAATACCTTATTCTAGATATCCGTGCGTAATAGTACCGATTCCAAGTAAATACGTTATTTACTCAAATTGTCGAGGAATATTTTCTGTTTCGGAATTGTTTTTTTAATGTGTATTTTTGTTTGGAGATTTGCATCTAATATTATCTGAATGGACTACTTTTAAAGAATGACAATAAACACACATAACAAAAACTTGTAGAAATACAGCCAAACCTTACACACTCAAAAGGAATGAGATCTAAAAAAAGGGCCAAGCTCATCTACCCTTCCACATTTGCGCATTCTTAATTCATAAACGTACAGTGTCCCATAACAGCATCCTCGAAAAGCTTGGCAAATAGAATTTGCGATTATTAATTTAACGTAGTAGTTTATCCAAGTTCTTTTTTTGTAATTAATTTAAACGTAAACATGCAAATTCTATTTTGCCAAGCTTTTCGAGGATGCTGTTATGGGACACTGTACGTTTATGAATTAAGAATGCGCAAATGTGGAAGGGTAGATGAGCTTGGCCTTTTTTTTAGATCTCATTCCTTTTGAGTGTGTAAGGTTTGGCTGTATTTCTACAAGTTTTTGTTATGTGTGTGATCTTATTACTTTTTCAAGTTCCATTACAAAATTATTTGTTAAAATATAATATTTTTATCAAAGTTGATTTAATTTTTATGGTATTAGCAATAACAATAGGATGTAAAATATCTAGGCCCGGATTCATGTACATCCTGGGTATAGGTGGTTTAACCATGGTATAATGACGGTATAAGGACTGGCTAAGTCTAGGCAACTCACATCCTATTAAAACTTTCCCATGTAACAACAAACGCACAACTAATGTAATTTTACACCTATTTCACTGCACCCACACGAGGGAAGCGATATATCTAGACGGCCTTGACCCACAGCCATGTAAATCATCAGATAATCAGAAGAATATTGAAAATTTTCACCATCTTTTGTTTTACATTTTTATTAAAAGTGACAGGAGATTGCGTGAGTTTATTAAAAGTAAAGAAAAAGCTTATTATTGCCGTAAATTTTGGAATAGCCTAGGACTATCATACCATTGTTTATCTGCATTAGGCTTGTAGTAATCAAAACTAGTTATTTGTGCGGGAAGTGTCAAAACAAGGTTGTGCTGGTGCTGGCCTAGGGTTGGCTAAGAAAGGCCTAGGGCTTGTCAAACATGTAGTGTAAGTATTTATTTATAAGATAAGATAAGATAATTTATTCACCATGGATTCATACATAATACAAATATAGGTTTCGTCAGGAAAGATAGAAAATAGTAATACACAGTAGACAGTAGACACACACATACGCACAATATATATACAATATATACAATAGTAGGCCTTCAAAATGAGAAAAAATATAAATGAGTTACAATGGTTACAAGCTCTTTATACTAATTTAACAAAATTAAAATATTTGGTAGGCCAGCACATGAATAAATGTCAATTTGAAAGAATACTGTTTAGGCCTTTATTTAAAGATAGAAATTAATACGAGGAGAAAACGCAAGCTTACTCATCAGCGAGGTAGTCGTTAATGGAGTAAAAGCTATTGGTCACAAGGAAAGATTTCAAGTTGTGTTTGAAGGAGGACAGCGAGGGGGAGGTTTTGATGTAATTAGGGAGTTTATTGTAGAGGGTGGATGCAAGATATTCAGGGCCACGGGAAAAGAGAGTCAAGTTATGAGAGGACCGATGGATATGGAGACTGGCTCTAGTGTAATGAGAATGCACAGAGGTGTTCAGAGGGAACAGATTGCTGTGGGTACGGACAAATAATGCAGCTGTTTGGATTAGGGTACATGCTAGGGTAAGAATTCCCAGTTTCTTGAAGAGTTCTCTACACGAATGCCTTCTTGATACACCTGCAATGATTCGGATGGCTCTCTTTTGCAGAATGAAGATTCGGTTAGTTGGGGAGAAGCTCCCCAGAAAAGCAGACCATATGATAGGTGAGAGTGGACGTGGGCAAAGTATACTAGCAGAAGGACGGGGGGATGTACTATTTGTTTGAGTTTGCGAATTGCGTAGCAACCCGATAATATTTTGTTGGCAACATGGTTAACATGTATGGACCAGTCAAGATTATCGGTTAGCGCTAGGCCTAGGACTTTGGCGGTGTTGGGTACGGGGGATGGTAGTCGAGTCGAGACGGACAAGGGGCTTAGTGGGGGGATCTTATGATGAGTGTGAAAGTAGAGATAAACAGTTTTTGAACGTGAGATGATGAGTTGATTGCCAAGGCAGTAGGATGACATTTGAGCAACTTGTTTGTTAATTAAGGTGGAAAAACTCAAGAAAAGGACGATGTTTAGGTAGGGTAAGGAGGTGGCTCGAGTCGTCAGCATATTGGATGAGAGTCCCCTCATCAAGGACAGCAGCTTGGTTATTGACATAGATGATATATGCTAATGGTCCCCAGAATAGAACCCTGGGGTACTCCACATGCTATGGGGAGAGGGTTAGATAGGGTTTTAGTGATGGATTGACCGTTAGATGACTGGAGCTCGACAACCTGGGTGCGATCGGATAGGAAAGAGGACATCCAGCTTAAAGCAGCACCACGGATACCGAGGGTTTCCAGCTTATCTTTGAGAATTGAGTGGTCAATAGTATCGAAGGCCTTGGTCATGTCATAGAACATTCCTACAGCATGGTCACCTTTGTCCATCGCAGAGTAGAGAGGGGAGAGAAAACTATAGATAGCGCTAGTGGTGGATTTATTTTTTTAAGAAGCCATGCTGGCTAGGGGAGAGATATTGTGATAGTTTAGAAACGATATCAGGCGATCATGCATGACATACTCAAATATTTTAGAAAAAGAGGAGAGAAGAGAGATAGGTCGATAATTGTTCATCTCTGACTTATGTCCTTTGTTTTTATAAATGGGGACTATTTTGGCTACTTTTAGTTTGGAGGGGAAGATACCGTCTGAAAGGGATGCATTGATGATGTAAGCAAGTGGGCCAGAGAGATAGTCGGTGGACTTAGATAAGAGAGCAACTGGTACTTCATCTAGCCGATGGGAGTGTCTTAGTGCCAAGTTTCCTTGTTATCATTGCTACTTCTGCAGGGGTAGAGGGATAGAGAAAATAGTAGGGATGATTCTAGATGGCAACGTACTACGATCTATCTAGTCTAGTATCTAGTCCTATAGCCTAATGGAACTTTAGACCTACACTGTTGTATTATAAATAATTTTCTACATCTGGGCCTAGGCCAGGGACGGTTTCTGATTTGTTTTATGAGAGTATAATGACACCTTTTCTCGTTCCACACAAAGAAGAAAAATTTTAAATGTCCGCCATTTGTTTACGTATCGCACTTTCCCGCCTAACTCTGCTTATACCGTCAACAAGTGTCAAGTAACTATGGTTACTTGTTGATTATATGCCAAGTGTTTAAGGCTTTATTTATTTATTTATTTATTTATTTATTTATTTATTTATTTAACGTCTATCCTATTCAGTTATAAAAACTGATTTACAAAGGAGGACAACTAAATAAATCTAATTACATAGATGCAGACACAACAATGAACTACATTTAAGTAAATATTTGAAATAGTAATATTACAACAATGCATTAAATACTCAACAAATTTGATAACAAATAAAAAGGATATTAAATGCAATTTATAAATGAATCGAATATATAAAAAAAGGGGGTGGGGAATTAAAAGAAAAGAAAAAAGAAAAGAAAAAGAAAATAAAAGAAAAAAGAAAAAAGGAAAGGAAAAAAAAGAAAGAAAGAAAGAAAAAAGAAAAAAAAAACATTAAAAAAGAAAAACGAAAAGAAAAAAACTGATTTATTAGACGATCCCACTCAAACGAATATGAGGTTTGCCAAAAATCAGGAACAGCAAATCAGGGAGTAACCAATCTTTCGCGGAAGAAACCACCGAACGCGAATCTTCATTCTTGTGTTCAACCATCATTCTTGTGTTCAAATCTTGATAACAATTTAGTACAAAAGATCTTGACTTTAATATATAATTATATCAGATATATAATTATTTAAAATTGTTCAAGTCAAAAACTGATCACAGCAATGATACAGGACACCTAACTCAAGTTGCAAGTTCCACCAGTGGGCGGCAACCAGACAATCTAGGCAGAAAAATATCAATTGAAAATACATTGAATACATCAAAATCAAAGCAATAATAAACAAACAAAGAGAACAGCAAAATCATAAATAAGAACATATGAATATAAATTAACATTACATAAACACAGTGACAATGCCCACAAATAAATAGTAAAAATCAATTCTTCTTTGTTCTTCGATTCATTATCATTGCTTCAATTTTACTTTTAAATTGTACTATTCCTAGCTCAGTAAACTGGCTTCTAATATCATGAGAAATTGAATTCCAAAAGGATACTCCTCTGTACAAGAATGACTTTCTTAATGATTCAGAATTTAATTTAGGAACTTTCAAAGAGTTCATTAGAATAGAATTTCTATCACGATATTTATTTTAAAACCTTTATTTGGAAGCCTTCCAACAAACTTTTTCAACTTTTTTTTTCAAAAGAGACTATATTTCTATAACCTTAATGTCCATGTAAAATATGAACATTGTAGCCCCACCCGTCTGGTCAGAATCGCGGGCCGACGTATTAGATGTTAGCAGTAGCAGTAGCTAGCAGTAGCTAACATCCTTAAAGTGATTTTGAGCATGTTTGAAGACATTTTTTCACCAAGAAGGAATGGTCGTACCCCAATAAAATTTGGCATGTGTTGTCAGGTACCTAAATCCCCTCGATTGTGATAGTTTTCAAGTTCACATCACGTTACATGACGGCTGGGTAACACCTCGAAATCACCCCAACTCTGCTTGGTGTATAAGGTGCTTGAGTGTGTAGCGCACCGCGGCTTGGCTGCGGCGCCCTAACGGGCACCTAGATTTATCTAGTCCTATAGCCTAATGGAACTTTAGACCTACACTGTTGTATTATAAATAATTTTCTACATCTGGGCCTAGGCCAGGGACGGTTTCTGATTTGTTTTATGAGAGTATAATGACACCTTTTCTCGTTCCACACAAAGAAGAAAAATTTTAAATGTCCGCCATTTGTTTACGTATCGCACTTTCCCGCCTAACTCTGCTTATACCGTCAACAAGTGTCAAGTAACTATGGTTACTTGTTGATTATATGCCAAGTGTTTAAGGCTTATTTTAAAACCTTTATTTGGAAGCCTTCCAACAAACTTTTTCAACTTTTTTTTCAAAAGAGACTATATTTCTATAACCTTAATGTCCATGTAAAATATGAACATTGTAGCCCCACCCGTCTGGTCAGAATCGCGGGCCGACGTATTAGATGTTAGCAGTAGCAGTAGCTAGCAGTAGCTAACATCCTTAAAGTGATTTGAGCATGTTTGAAGACATTTTTCACCAAGAAGGAATGGTCGTACCCCAATAAAATTTGGCATGTGTTGTCAGGTACCTAAATCCCCTCGATTGTGATAGTTTTCAAGTTCACATCACGTTACATGACGGCTGGGTAACACCTCGAAATCACCCCAACTCTGCTTGGTGTATAAGGTGCTTGAGTGTGTAGCGCACCGCGGCTTGGCTGCGGCGCCCTAACGGGCACCTAGATGTGTAACTTGATTTCAAAAAGTTAAAAACACCCATATGCGGCCACTCACAGGGTCAATGTGGTAAAAGCCTAAAGTTTGCTCTCATATACATAACGTGATGAGGGCTCGAGCTCGAACAATGAAATTCTGTATAGTTCATAATCAACGCCCTGCAATGCACAACCCGCCACTGCATGACGTAGTGCAGTGGAACACCATTTCAATGAGTTCAAGAGAGCAGTAAACAAAGTGTATTTTAAAGTTTTCATATGCTCCAAAAAATGTAGGTGTCTTTGTCTGTTTCTTGTATAATCTAGGCTAAATATAATATGTATTCAAATGATGTGTGCAAAACTACAGAACGGACAGAGTTTGTTGTTCTTAAAGGTGGGCTGTACTCAAGGATCCAAGAATTTTCTTAAGAATGGCAATGTAAAAACGAGAATGCCGAAAAACCCCATCCAAAACGGATAAGAACTCGCGAAACAACAGTGCGTTGAAGTTCTGGGGTGGCCGTCCGTGACGTCACCGCTCCCACTCACCCAGCGGTCGCAGCCCGCGGACCTCATGCTGTCTGACCGGACTGTGCTACGGGGAACAACAACATATTTCCTTTATATATGTTTGGGCGTTATAGGGGTAGCAGTGCGAAGTGACCATCCTTCTAATTTAATGTAAAACGTGTGTACATACTGTAGTTATATTGAAGCGTTTTTTTTTTAAATTATTATTCTTATTGACTAAATGCCGGGGGCAGTGTTGTGATTTTGTGCTAAAACGTATTATTGTGTATTGTATTGCTAGATAACCCCATGATTATGAACATAAACACGCGTCAATATGACTATATGTTGTGTATTCGGGTGCAGTAATCAGCCAGGAAAATCAGTGATCGTCGATGGAAAGAAAGTTAGTTTCAGTTTCCAAATCGTGATAGATCGCCGATTCGTCATAAATCTTGCTTGAAGAAAATTAATTGCGTGGGGTTTACACCTAGTAAATATTCAGTTGTGTGCTTCCAACTTTTCTGACGAAGACTTTGAAATATCATCTAATTTATAAAAAAAATCAGTTTGGCATGCCGCATATTAGGCTCAATTTCGAATCCCGTGTTAAAAAAGGATTCAAAACCGTCAATAAAATTAAAAGGGGGAGATTCATCGTTTCAACATGTCACAAAAAAGCGCCGAGTGGGACTTAGTATTTGTACCTAAGAAGAAAGATAGTGAGCGATGCTGTCACAGAAAGCGAGAGTTTTGAAACAGAGTTACAATGTATTTATTATTAAAATAAATAAATAAATAAATTTTATTTAGAGTCTACCCACTCAGTTATATAACTGATTTTCAGTGGGGGACTTTAAATCAAAGCGACCAAGCCAACCCTGCAGGCCCCGACGCAATCGACGAGTGAACGATAACCAACCAAAGATCGATATTTTTAATAGGAAATATAGCAATCAGTGGTATGGACAGTGCGAACACCCGCGAATCAACGCCAGAATCAACAAGGCCGATTCAGAACAACTCTGAAATTTATTATGTGCTTCGTTGCTAGGACGGCTCCAAAGTCACCGTTTACAAACTCCTAAGACAAGAACTGATGGACTGAAGTCCAAATCAGAAGTTAAAAAACTTCTGACATGAGCGGGAATCGAACCCTGGACCTTCTGCATTGGAAGCAGATACGCTAACCACAAGACCAACGAGCCAAAGTAGCAAAAGTATTGTAGTTGGTAGTTATTAGTATTGTATAGCCCGAGATAGAAATTCATGTCGGCACAACTGTGTTGAACTAGAATTCCATCCAGGAAATAGGAATTCAACGTGAATTAATCGGTTATGACTGTCGTTGATAGACAATCGAAGATGACTCCTCTGTGGATAATGATAAAGATGTGGATATCTTCATAGTGTTCTTCCTCAGAGTGCATTACTGCATGACGACTATGTGTCATCTAGTTACGACGACGTACCATCTAGTGATGACGACTTGTTATCTAGTGATGTCAACGTTCCTAGTTTCATTGTATCACTCAATGCATTTCAAAGCAAATCAAAGCGTAACGCAAGACTGAATACTCCAATTCACATCTTCCCCATTTCCGTTTCCCCACCCACGCAGAAAGAGTTAGTAATGAAATCAACAACTTTCATACACTGTATAACATGACGAGTATATATTAGTTTATTGGTGCAATATATCTTTCAACTGTCCAAAATGATTGGTCACAGTTAATGGGGGTTAAGGGGTTGGGGGCTCAACAATGACCGTTTTACACAATAAGACACCAAAGTTATTTTCTGGAGTCTTCTGTACTGCATCATAAACTTTCACCACGCAGTCAGTACGATAGTGTTTTGTGAGTGTGGTGGCCGTTATTCAACCCTATCATTTTGAGCGTCGACGTTTTGATAGAAGGGAGAATAAACCAAAAAAATCACTTATAGGCAGATCAGGGAATATTGATTGGTGTAATTGTGGGGAGTGCGTAATAACGTTGATAGACGAAACTAGTGTGTATTCACTGTGTTGCAGTGACAGTAAAGTAATAAGGGAACATCGGGGCAGTGCTGACTGTATCACAGAACATATTATTTTTTTAAAGTGTCGTGTTAAATCTTGATACACTGAAGACAGCAAATCACTTATTAGCTTTGCATGCGCCTGATAGCCAATTAGTAATTCTAAACGAATCATTTCATAATACATAATATCGCTACGTTGCTCACCAACAATAATTTGTTTACTGGATGAATTCGTGGTCAACATTTGGCAAAAAGAAAAGGAAGGTTATTGGGACACCCATCGTGTGTTGTGAACTGTATTCGTGCGAAAGGTACCCAGAATCAACAGGGTTCAAAGTTGGTTTTAAAGCAGCTGACGGTTACGAGCCTGAGTATTTTGAATAACTTCTTCATTGGTGAGTTAATTGAGTTTATTATTTTGTTATTATGGTTGTTATTTAGTATTACTATTATTGGGGTAGTGAGTCCGGTGAAAGCACGGGCTTGAGCCATGCACGCATGGTGTGTAGTTGGCTGCAGCCAGCGACCCGCGGCCGTCGAGACTAGGGAGCGGTGACGTAGGCACCCCCACCCCTCCAACTTTGAGGCGGGCTAGCTCTTGAACGGCTCGTGCGTTTGAGCTCGGGTTTTTACTGGGTTATCGAAATCGTGTAAAAATGTGTTTCATATATAAAAACGCGTTTTTGAAATTTACCCCACTTTAACTACAGCCCACCTTTAATATGGTTGTTGTTACAGAATTTGTTATGTATACAGTGAAACCTCTATGCATCGTTTTTCAGGGGAGTACTTGAAAAAAACTATGGATCCGGAAAAACTATGGATCAAATAGAAAATAACAATAAAGCTTATTATGGGAGTGTATAAAAAACACTATAGATGCAGGAAAATAGTAGTTTGAGAAACTATGGATAGAGGTTTCACTGCAATTGCATGACACAACTAACATTATAAACACTTAATAATTAGTGAGTGATTGGAAAATACGTAAAAATATAAGCAATAATTTGTCATTTACACACGTCGGGAGTGATTAAAAACGCGCGATGCACGGCCTTGAGACTGTCTCATCGGCGAGATTTGGGCTCGAGTCGTGGGGAGGAGGGACTACAGTATTAGATTCAATGCGTTTATCTGTGATTTATCTGTGATCTGTGATGCAGCGATCATTGCTTTTCTAAATCTAGAACGACTCAAATAATGCGGACAGTGAATAAGCCAATGGGAATACTGCTTGTACAGCGTACGGATTTTAATTTTTAGCCTGGATGTAGTCCTTTATTATAGATTTTATTATTTCTATGGGTATGCACACAGTCCCGTTTTGTTTTCACTGTTTGTCTATGATTATTGATTATATCAACGCTATCACACACCAATAATAAAATAGAAGTACCTAGTAGACCGAATTAATAACGCCATATCCAAATCTCAGTTGGTTGGAGCATCAGCTCAGACAGCGGAAGACTGGGGTTCTATCCTCAGTTGATACAATTTCTATATTATGTTACCGTTATCAAATGCTAAAACTCAGGAACTTTAAATCGATTAAAAATGACTTGTTACAAATAAACATTACATATTATACCACCACGGAACAATATTTACATTTTTAGATTGCCTTGCGCTCTGCGCATATTATAATAAAACGAGTTTTTTGTGACGTGGCTCATCCAACAGACTAATAAAGAAACGCTCCTATAGAACCAAATGATCCGGGTTCGAGCCAAAACGAGGCATTTTCAATTCGAATCTTTGAATAGTTATAATTTGTTTAGTACCATATTCACAAAGATTGCGATACATTCTTTAAAGTAACTATATTTTCACATCATGTGTGCGGCGTGATCTAATTATGAACAGATGGCCATTGTAAATCATACTACCATATTTTAGCATTGCTTTTCATCGAAGATATATATGACCTATTATGATTTTGCTATGTACGTGTTCTCATTGGGCTCATCTTAACAAAATTAATATTAACCTGTTGATTGAAGCAAAACCTTGCACACAACTCAATATGTCTTATACTGTTACCGTGTTCTAACAAATACGTATTATATGCCTATGCATTGTGTGGTGTTCTGCATTAGTTAAACAATTTCATTCATGGCCAATGAAATCGTTTTTTCGAACATAAATAACCCCCCTGTCACTCAAAAAGTCGTATCGCCAGAGTGCGCCACTTGCTGGGGCCGAAAAGGCCTAAAATAGCTGCAAAACATGCATTCGTAGTTCAGTAGTTTAGCGGTAACTACATATACGATTTTAATAATTTGTTTTTTAATTTGAAGATAATTGTTGAAATAAGAACTTATGTTTTGTACTTTTTCCATAAAAAAATTTGTAATTTTTTTATAAAGCTCTAAAGTGAAGGTAAATTTTCAAAATATTGACCAAGTTCGCAATTTTTTATAAGACCATATTATGTACAATTTCGAAAATCGACAAAACATAAGTCCTAGTAAATTTTATCGTGAATAGAGTAAAAAAAAAATTATGCCGATATAACAGTTGTGGGCCGAGTTCTAACTGAAATGCTGGGACACTGCATTGCACCGATATTATAGCTACTCCTGTGCAACCTTAACCCCTTAGCTGTTTATGCCGTATATATACGTTCATGCTAAATGGCGTCCGTACTGTGCATGCCGTAAATATACGCGCCGCAACACTTACCACTTCGTGTGTCTGTGCATGCCGTATATATACGCGTATTAACGCCAGCAGCAGAGGTCTTCATTCTAGTGATTTTCGTTCTGTTATGTTGGTGGTAGATGATCGATTTTTCGAGGCTATCCTAGCGGGAATAGGAGCCTATTGCTTCATCTGTGCATAGTGGCGTCGCGTAAGGGTTGTTTATATATTCATTACATGTCGGTTATTTTAGATTCAGATTTAGTTTGGAGGGTGAACTGAATGATTTAATTCATTACAGTGATGATACAAAAAAAAAAATTGAGATACTTGCAAAAATGGCAAAGTAATGATAGTTTCAACTCAAGTATAAATATGGGCATTTAACCTTAAAATAAATACACAGGGGAAGAACTACTTCTGAAAATAAATTGCACAGTTAAGGGGTTAAGGTGGTGAGCATCCGAGTTCTTTTTGAATTGTTCTAAATTACAGTGTACAAAAGTAATGACTTCATAAATGTATGTGCAAGGCATAGGGAGAATTTTTAATTTCTTAAATAAAGGTTTACAGCTGTCTCTGTGTATTCCGTGTATTCATATATAAATATGTAAATTCGTATTAAGAGTCTACCCACTCAGTCATATAACTGATTTTCAGTGGAGGACAGTAAACCAAAGCGACCAATCAAACCCTTTTAGGCCCCGACTAACCACCATTACAAAGCATCTGCATTCTTTCGTTGGAGCTAGTATAAGACTATTATTATGATTTATGGTAGTCTCAGCCCTTATATATGAATACGACCCTTGTTTTCTCTTCTCAGACGGGTGCTGTACTCCAAGGCCCGTTGGACCGACTGCCCACTCTCCTACGACATCCGCTAATGAAAGTGAGTTTTGCCGCGTGGACCATATCTAACATCTCCACCGGTACCATCGACGAAATACAGAATGTGATTGACTGTGGCGCCATGGGACCGCTGCTGGAGGTCGTGGCTATAAGGGTGTGTACCAACCTACAAGAACAAATAAACCCAACGCTCTGTGAAGGGCAACTTCTTTGAAACTGATGCGTAAGTCCGTTTTGGCTGTCTGTGGGTAATACCGCGGCTGCATCACTGTCGGTACTACATTTCCATATTTCAACAGTTTCACCAAAATGTTACAATTAAATATTAAAAAACAGTGAAAGGACTTAGTACGAGGTACTATAAACACCGGTAAGCCTACCTTAAAATTAAGATAACAGGTAGGTTTACAGGATTACCGATAATCATTTTCTGTGGGAATTCTTTCATGAAGTCGGATTGGCGAATTTATGCAGGTGACACCAAAATCAAACTTGCTAATGTTTATTTATGCACTCGAAAAAATAGTTTACTCCTAAAGGGAGTTTCAGGAAGAGTTTGGGCGGCGCAGTATCTATTAACTTTGGGTCGTAGCGGGCCAATGACGTAATATAAGCTAAGCGCTAGACACACAGTAGGGCCGTGGGGATCGTGGATGTTGGAGCCATCATGATCAGGGAAAAACCAACCGCCTTCTAAATGTATCGTACCTTTAAATTTAGCAGCCTTTGTGTTAACAAGCGGTGTAAAACCAAAACCACAAGATGGCGATTTCTCGGTATTATTGAAGAAAAACAGTTTTTCTTCCGCAAATCTCTCAGTTACTCCAATTTCCGAATAAAGCAATTCAAGTTGGTGGACTATCATACTATTGTTTATCTGCATTAGGCTTTTAGTAATCAAAACTAGTTATTTGTGCGGGATGTATGTGTGTCTGACAAGGTCGTGCAGGTCTAGGGTTGCCTAGGAGAGGCCTAGGGCTTGTCAAACGTGTTATGTTAGCATTAATTGAATGTAGTCCTATAGCCTAATGGTAATGGAACTTTAGGCCTACACTATTGTATTATAAATAATTTTCTACATCTGGGCCTAGTCCCGGGACGGTTTCTGATTTGTTTTATGAGAGTTATGACAACTTTTCTCGTTTTACACATATAGACGCAAAATTTAAAATGTCCGCCATCTGTTTACGTATTTTCTTATCCCGCGTCGATCAAATAATCCACTGCATCTTAGTTCATTCAACTAGATGAAGTATCTATGTTGCAGTGAAATGATTTTTCCCTGATCATGATGGCTTCTAACGTCCATGCTAGCGCTCGGTTGGAAGGATAGGAGACTGAGCGTCTAGCGCTTTGCTACGCAAAGCTTATGTACGTCATTGTAGCGGGCAAAGAATGCAATTTTAACATGACTACGATAGCTGGATAGGATAAAATCACGTATTTTTCATCGCAAATGTGTATACATAGAATTTCAATATATTTTATAGGAAGCTAAGATTCTTCCAGTAACATAGAAATATTTTTTGTATGCCACGAAACGGTAGGTCTATTTCTAAAGCGTCAAAAGTGATCAGCTAGCATACCCCTTAGACTTGTTTTTGTTTTTAGTTGTTTTTGAAAAAATTTAAGCTTCAATTTCCTTTTTTCCTACTAAAGCGTTAAAACAATATTAAATACGTTTTTTGTTTGATTTGAACACCAAAAAAGGGTTTGCAACTTGAAGGAATTTTCAAAAAAAATTCACCCCTGTAACTGTGTTTAGATGGCGCCACGTAATGTTCCCCACCTCGGCCATGACGGTCGGGTGACATTGTTTGAAACCTCGTATAGGGAATGTACTTTGCATCTACGTCGTCGTGGGTGAATAGTTCGTTTCTTTGCAGGGTGATTTGTTGCTCAGAGAACTCGTGGGTTTTTAGGAACACACTCGGCTGTTCACTTGGAGAGTGCTACACCTGGTGCAATAACGACTCACTCCGTCTGCCGCTGTCGAAGTCGGACAGGGAGACGTGGCCGCCGCCCTAGACGGACTCTCAAACATCTTAGAGGGGGTTGAACTATCGTGTTCCCCGTCTGGGCCCCGGGGTAGATATACCCCAGGCACGGCTTTTAGAGCGCTATGCTGGTGCAGATGAACGTACCACCCCACTCTGCTCGCCCCGGGACAGTCAGGACAGGGAGACTGTGGCCGCCGTCCTAGACGGACCCCAAACATCTTAGAGGGGGGTTTTGAACTATCGCTTTTCCCCCGTCTAGGCCGGGGTAGAAATATAGCACAGAGCACGGTTTTAGAGCTGCTACCCCGGGTTCAGATGGATGGTTTCACTCCGCTCTGCTCGCGCTCGACAGTCGGGGACAGGGACACCTGGCCGCCGTCCAGACGGACTCTCAAAATCTTAGAGGGGGGTTGAACTTCGTGTTCCCCGTCTAGGCCCGGGTAAATATACCCAGAGCCGGCTCTTAGAGCTGTTTAGTGGTCAGATGAACTACTCACCCCGCTCGCTCGCTGCTCGAAGTCAGGACAGGGAACCCGGGGCCCGGGGACTCTAAAAAACTCTTAGAGGGGGTTAACTTCGCTGTTTCCCCGTCTGGGGCCCGGGGTAGAATATAGCCCAGAGCACGGCTTTTAGAGTGCTACTGCTGGTGCAGAGAACTTTCTCCTCCGCTCTGCTCGCTGCCGACATCAGGACAGGGAGACCGTGGCCGGACTCTCAAACATCTAGAGGGGGGTTTGAACCCTCGCTGTTTCCCCTCTAGGCCCGGGGGTAGAATATACCCCAAGACGGTCTTAGAGCTGCTACCCCTGGTGGATGAATTTTCCCCCCGCTCTGCCGCTGCTCGAAGTCAGGACAGGAGACCGTGGCCCCCCGCCCTAGACGAACTCCAAAATCTTAGAGGGGGGTTTAAAAACTATCGCTGTTTCCCCGTTGGGCCGGGGGTAGAATAGCACAGAGCAGGGCCCTTTTAGGCTGCTACCCCTGGTGCAGATGAACGTACTCACCCGCTCTGCCGCTAATCGACAGTCGGACAGGGAGACCGGGGCCCGCCTTTCCTAGCGGATCTCAAACATCTTAAGGGGGTTAAAATATCGGTTTCCCCGTCTAGGCCCGGGGTAGAATAACACAGAGCACGGCTTTTGAGCTGCTACCCCTGGTGCAGATGAAGTACTCACGCCGCTCTGCTCGGTTCTCGACAGTCGGGACAGGGAGACCGGGGCCGCCGTCCTAGACGGACTCTCAAACATTTTAGAGGGGGGTTGAACTATCGCTGTTTCCCCGTTGGCCCGGGGTTTAAATATAGCCCAGAGCACGGCTCTAGAGCGCTTAACCTGGTGCAGATGATACTCACCCCGTCTGCTCCTGCCGACATCGGGAAGGGAGACCGTGGCCGCCGCCCTAGACGGACTCTAAAAACCTTTTAGGGTGGGTTGCTATCGCTTTTTCCCCGTCTAGGCCCGGGGTAGAATATACCCCCAGGCACGGCTTTTAGAGTGCTATGCTGGTGCAGATAAACGCACTCCTCCGTCTGCTCGTGCTCGCCCGTCAGGACAGGAGACCGGGGCCCCCGTCCTAACGGATCTAAAAACATCTTAGAGGGGGGGTTTTAACTATTGGTTTCCCCGTCTAGGCCCGGGTAGAATATAGCCCAGAGCACGGCTTTAGAGCTGCTACTGCTGGGCGATGAAAGTACTCACTCCGCTCTGCTCGCTGCTCGACAGTAGGACGGGGAGACCGTGGCCCCCGTCCTAGGGGCTTAAAACATCTTAGAGGGGGGGTTGAACCCTCGCTGTTCCCCGTCAGGCCCGGGGTGAATATAGCACAGAGCACGGCTCTGCTTACGTAAAATTTATCAGTCATTTTTTTTTCAGATTTTTTTAGTACTTTGTTAACTTTTCCTTTTGTTTTGCTTTAAAATTTAAATTTAATGATTTTATATTTTCGATGTCCCAAGCCCACTGTGGCCCTCCCATTTGTGCGCGCACCCCCGGGCCCAAGTTCATTCTCTGTTTTAGGGGAGCCCCGAAATACGGGCGCCGTACGGTTTATTTTTTTGGGGCAGCCGGGGGGAAACATCGCCCAAAAAGTTTTACGGCTTACGGGGAGCGATATACCTGGCCCCCCCCGCACCTTCTTTTTTCCCCACCAATGCTCGGGGTATGGCGTATGCGCTCATCGCCTGCATCAAGACAACTTGGCCCTTCCTTTTTTGGCCAGGGCTTTTGTGGTTTTGGGTAGATCTATATGTAAAAATTTTTTTTCTGTTTATTTTGGTAACCGGGCACTTGGGGGGTTAATCCCTGGTTAAGGTCAATAAATATAAATATGCCAAACTTGTATACATCAGCTAGTACGTAGAAATTTATAAAACGCCCGGAACTAGAAGCGAGCTCGACAGTCGCGTGGGGGAAAACCTTCCTTTCCCCCAACGACATGCAATGACACAAGGGACAAGAAAAGATGATGACGCCCCGCGACATGAAAACCCCTTTTCCTCCCCCTACCCTGGCTGGTTCTGACCACAGACCCCTCCTAACGGTTTACGCGCTTAATCAAATAAAAACCAAACCCATTGCTGTTTTTCTAGCGGTTTGCTCTTTGTATAATCGTTTCCCCTTGGGATTTTAGGGTGGGAACACCTGGGCAGGTGGGGTTCTGCAGATGGGAGAGAACGTGGGAGCCTGGAAAAACTGCATCGTTCCCGATAAAAGAGAACGAAGCCTCATCAGAAAACTCTGTGTGATGCCAGTATTAAATGTGGGAGTTTTAGTTCAGTGGCGGATCTAGGACATAATCATGGGGGGGGGAGGCGATTCGGATTTATGATATACTGGGAAGGGGATGTGGGGCAGAGCCCACAATTTGCGCCACCATGGGTAAATTTTTTTTAAAATCATTTTTTTAGTGTGCATTTTTGTTTTAGAAAAAAATATGTTAAACAAAGTGTTTGTGTAGGTTTTAATTGTTTTTTCATCATGCGAGGTTACAATTTACAGCCCGGGTGAAACCAAGCAGCCCCCGTAGTCAACAGGGCCCTGCCCTGCTGTATGCACAATCATATCCCGTCCAAAAAACTCCACAATCCAAAAAAACCTTCACCCCCCCCCCCCTTCCGTCCTACGTATTATATACTTTTTTAATGTGGCCTTTTTTAAAAATTGGGTGAGCAAAACGAAGACTTTAATTTGACTTCGTGTTTTTTTGTTTTTTTTTTTATTTCTTACCCCCAAATAAAAAATAGCTCGGGGGTTTTTTTTTTGTTAGTTTTTTTTTCCCTTGTTCGCTCTATACCCGGGCAAACGGCAATGCGATCTTGATGAAATTGGAGGGGACCCTTTGAAAATTTTGAAAATTTGAGCTTTTTTTTGGGGACAACGAAGAAATTTCTCATAAATATCGACTTTTACGATTTTTTTTTTGATTTTTAGTGCGTTTTTTTTGTGATATTTGGCAAACGGCACTCCCAATTTATGAAACTTTTTAGAAACTTTTTAAAAAACACTGAAAACAATTTTGTTATATTTTTGAGACATTTGAAAAAATTTTTTTATAGGGAAATGTACTTTTACGATTTTTTCTCCGGTTTTTTTTAAGATTTTTCGTGATATTTGGGCCGTTTTGACAAAGGGGGGGGTACAAAGTTTAATTTTTCATTGACATAAAAATTTTGGGATGTAGTGCCTCTTGAAAAAAAAGGTTGGTCAAAAATTTATAGAAAAAGGTTTTAAAATAAACCTTTTACAGGTTATAATAACAAGTAATATCAAAATAACTTAGAAAAGTAAGGGAATCCACATAAAAATGTAATCATTTGGCAGAAATATTCCAAAAAAGTATCCTCAAAAGCGATGGAAAAAACGTTCGCTAGTTTTAATATATGCCGTTCGCTACCTGTTGGCAGTTTGGACAAAAAATTTAAGAATAAAAATTATGTTTTTTTTTTTTTAAAAAATAATGGGGGGCATCGCCCCCCCGCCCCTCCCCCTTTTATCCCCCACTAGCCGTGAGGTGAGTTGTCATCCTCGTCACACATCCTGCTAGCCCACTAGGTGGTATTCGAATCTGACCCCTTCACCCCCCAAAGGTGGGGGTGCCAGTCCGGGGGCAGTTCAAAATTTCAATTGACTTTGTGATTAAATAAAAATTTTTATTTAGAGTCTACCCACCATTATATAACTGATTTTTGGGGGGGCAGTAAACCAAAACACCAAGCCAACCCTTTGGCCCCGCCGCAATCGACAGGAGCGATAAAACCCAAACCCGAGATTTAAATTTTTTTTAGGAATGTAGCAATCTGTAAGGGAAATGAAAACCCCGGGATCAACGCCATATTGGAAGAGGTTGTGAAAAATGGTGATAACGAATTCGCGAAAAAAAATTGATGTCCCCTTTTTTTGGCTTTCTGAAATGTTGTCGACGAATTAGGCCTACGTCTGAAAAGATGGGAAAAAAAACTTTTGAAAACGCGAATTTTCGGAAATCCACGTACTATAGCGCGAAAAATGATATAAAAAATAAAAAACGAATTAACGCGAGGGGGGGGAGTCAACAGGGCGCCGCGGAAAAAGTCCAAAAAAATAACAATGGTACAAAAATGAGTCGATTTTTGGTCTCAAAGATCGATTTTGACATTTTTTTTGTTTGGCCCTACATTTTTGTCAATTTTTTTGAAATCGTGGAAAACTCTAAATTTTTTTTTTTTTTTACGAAATTGTGTTTTTATGCACCATTTCCATAACCGCCCAAAGGTTTTTTTTGCCTATTGTAATCTTTAATATTGCGATGAAATTTTACTCATTTTGTACTTTTTTTTCATGTCCGGGCCCCCCGGGGGGGGTTATCAAAATTAGAACACACAAACATGAACGTTATTAAAACACTTTGTTTTTTCTACAGGGCGAACAAAACTACAGGCTTCCCAACAGAATGGGATTCAGAGTCATCGGTGGAGGAAAAAGGCCCCGTTCCAAAACCCGTTTTTTCAATATAACAAGAATAAAAGTACTGCGGAAACGCCACAGACTTCTCTCAAAGTAATGTACAAACCCGAGACAAACACACGGACTATTATAGATTATTTCTTATCAAATTTTCAGTCAACTTGGAAGTGAGCCTCCAAGGGCGATTAAAAAATAATTTCCAAAATCATAACTATTTGTAATTTTTTTTAGTTTTTGTTTTATTGGATTTTGGGTGGCAACCCTAAGGTCATAGTAGAGGGTTGTGAAAATAGGTTTTGTGAAAGATGCTACAAAGCGCTATTTTTTCATTAAAAAAATTTTTTTTCTAGTCCATTTCATTAATTTTAAATAAGCCCACCCATTTGGTTCACTTTTTATTAGTTGATATTAATTCAACCTTGGTGACATAGTTATCAAAAAAAATATGAAAAAAAAACATTATACACAAGATTTTGGAAGTGGATAAAAAAATATATGCTTCAAAACGCTCTAAAATGACTCTTGAAAATGCTATATACACGTAGGTACCTCTAGTCATAATTCACCACTCTCGCCTAGGGGATATGGAATATGGTCAGAAGCAGCCACGGGTAGGGGGAGAAACAGGGAGAGGGGTTCTCTCGTCGTGGTCGTCATCGTTCGTGGAGTCATAGTCGTCGTAGTCGGGGAGGTCGCCTAGTTCCAGGAAGTAGATTACTTCCTTGTAACTCTTCGGCCTGACGACTACTGGGAAAGTTCTACTTAGGCTAATTATAATGATTAGTCGTATTATAAACAAAGGCCAAGGGGCGCGCTTTGCTAGCTCCGGCACGAAACTAATTTGAAAAGAACTTATGATTAAGAAAACCCGGACATCGGAGACACACAAGATGGAAGCAATCACATACCACATGAGCACAGGGTTATTTGCATATCCCTGGCTGACTCACCGGGACGCCTGTCCTCACTGGGGTGCGTGCGCAGCAAGGCTGCGTCCTCCGTCTCGTCTGGAATGAGTGTCGTACACTCACTAGCTTAGTGATTACTAATGATAGGTGGGAGCTTAATGATTAAGTGATTGGCTGAAGGCATGATAAGCATGAAAACTGAGGAGAACTAAAGGTGAATATGGGGGAATTTAGGTTCCCCAAACTGGACACAACTCCTTGGAATTCAGCAGTATAATTGTTGGATACACATAATACAACAATTTTACACAAAAGCAAGTAAAAATGATTTGAATTTACGTCGGATCCAACTTAAAACAATAACCTCAGAGGCATATGATGGCTTTTGAAGAAATACATGGGTGCCTTATTATAATATTAATAATAAGTGGGTTAGTTTCTACTCAGCACTCTCCCTCGGATGTTTGACCGATGCGATGACCGACGATATGACGCGCTGAGACGCCTCCGATTTAGCGTCCTCTAGTTAGGTACGTCAGTCCAGTGGCGTCGTGACCTCTTCGGTGGGACACCTGACCTCGCACACTGGCTCGTGCGGTACGTCTGGCGACGTATGGTTGTGGTCTTCTGGCTTGACAACGACCCCAAGGTACGTTCTCGGTGGCGTGGTTACATGGTTACCCACGCTCGCTCGTAGTGGAGGGCTTGACCCCTGATATCGGGTCGATAGTGGAATATGACATGGGAAAGATTAGAGATTGGCTAGGTTCTTTGGATGTGGTTGGCTATTGAATTAGGTTAATTGAAAGGGTAGCCATTTCGTTGCTGTTGTCGTCGTAGTAGTGTCGGTGGCGTCACCACATGATGCGCTGGTTGCACTCACCAAAAACTACTTGAAATAGATTGATTTTTATTATACTTATTAGGTCGAACTTATGTCCGTACCTATTCCGATGCACGGAAATACTACTTTAGTTGCCATGATGGCTTCGACCGCACTTGAACCACTTTGTAGACGCGCACAAATCGCTGCACTTCACACACCAACTGCTTGATTCGGGGTTCCAACATTCTCCGTCTCCTGTGAGGCTCGCGTACCAACTCTGAGCGTTGCCCACTCCTTGATCACGTGCACACGGGTGACTTTCTGTCGTCCATGGCAGGGTAGGTGTCGGATGGCTCGGCTGACAATGGTCCTTCGGGTTATTTAGCCCCTTGCCATTTGCCCTTCACTGGCGACTTCATGGTGCGACGTTACCGGCGG
>JAMZAV010009626.1:0-19032 GCA_024449915.1 Sweltsa coloradensis | reverse complement strand
ATCATTTATACAATAAACTTTGTATTTTTAAAATAGCATGAAAACTGCCGTGATTAGAAGAAGTTGTAACTTCATGGTTTCGATCAGAATAATTACGGCAGGCAATAATTACGGCAATTTTCAAGCTATTTTAAAAAATACAAAGTTTTATTTATATAAATTTTACGTGATTATTCCATATATTTGAAAATAAATGAGAAATTATAACATTTTATGTACATCAAAAAATTGCTTTCTTAACAATGACACCTGGATGAATGGGTCATGCGGCCTACCGCATTCCAACGCCTCGCGAGTACTGTCACCCGTGCCGAGTGGAGGTGGTAACGAGGAGGGGAAATTTCTTGATACCTGGGATCGTTCTTTACTTGCAAAGGACCTTTTTTGATGAGATTAATAGTTTTTTAATTAAAATATGGGAAATATAGATTTGTTACAAAAACATACATTTCCCAACAATGCATAGGAAAAAAATCATATTTTTCAAACAAAACAAAAATTATAAAATCCGTCTGGTAAATGTTTAGATGTTTTTTTTTTTTATCTAAAACACCTTTCACTTTAACAAAAAAATATAAAATTGTAAAAACTTTAGCATTGTCGCAGCATCATAGCAAAATCGTCAAATTGCAATTATTTAAATAAATAATTGCTTGATTGCGCTTAAATATCACAGAAATATATTAATTTATAAAATTAAGGTTCTGTGAAAAAAATCATTCAAATCGGATAAAACATGTAGGTGTTACAAGTCGAAGAATGTTTTAAAAATTTAAAAAATCGTACAATTGCGATTTTCATAAGAAATAATTTTTTGATTGCGCTCAAATTTCACACGAATATATTAATTCATAAAATTAAGGTTTTGTGAAAAAATCATTACAATCGAATAAAGTATGTAGGTGCTATAAGTCGAAGAAATGTTTTAAAATAATTTAAAAAATGGTAAAATTGCGATTTTAATGTGAAATAATTTTCCGATTGCGCTCAAAAACGTGGCAGTTCTAAGTTCAGAGATTTCGAAGGTCACCATAAAATTTCATCGCAATTGGAGTATCGGTTTAGCCGGAATCGTGTTAACAAACAGACAAAAATACAAACAAAAAATAAGAAAAACGCAAAAAAAATCGTAAAATTGAGATTTTAATGATGAATAATCTTTCGATTGCGCTAAAAAACGTGGCAGTTTTAAGTTAAGAGATTTCGAAGGTTTCCAGAAAATGTTATCACAATTGGAGTATCGGTTTAGCCGGAATCGTGTTATCAAACACACAAAAATACAACCAGAAAAAAAAACAAGAAAATCGACAAAAATCGTAAAATTGCAATTTTCATGAGAAATAATTTTTCGATTGATTTTTCGAATCGTGCAGTTCTATGTTCAGAGATTTCAAAGGTCTCCAGAAAATTTCATCGCAATTGGAGTATCGGTTAAGCCGGAATCGTGTTCACAGACACACAAAAATACAAACAGAAAAAAAACATTACGAATTTTTTTCTTCAGTGTAGTAGAATAGAATCTTCGCTTCGCTCGCTACGCTCATCCATTTAGCACTTAACACGGTGTTGCCGACGCGAAACCATGGGAGATAGAAACCTGCAACTTACTTCAATCGATGAGCTTTTACTATTAGATGACCCATTTCAAGTTTCATTCCGATCTGCTGATGTTTCTAGAAGTTATTGAGACGTCAAGATCGTTCAAAATACTTTCTTCTTCAGTTGGGTGGGTGGTTAGCTGGCAGGCAGTCTTAGGACGTATCAATGTGTGGGCCCTCAATGGATAATGTGAGAGAAGCCAAAATTTGCACCGATGTCAGTCATCTCAGTGGCTACGTGCTTTACAAACGGTAATTGGATTAGATAACCGGAAACTTAGATAATGCAAAAATTCGTGTTTTGGTAAGAATTCAATTCAATTCAAATGCGTTTTATTTCATTAGCAATTGCAAAAGCATTGCTCACTTAAAAATACATAGTTCATGTACAAGTCTTGAAACACGCTTTAACTAATTCTAAATCTACTTACAAAATACCTGATATTTTACATATTTAATTCTACATGCAAAATACAATATAACATGTTATTCATTTTACATTCAAAATAAAATTTACATATTTCATTTTAACAATATTATTTCTTCATCGTCCTCAATTTTAGTTGTTTATCGTCAAAATTAAATTTGTAATACTTTATTCACAAGATAATTTCTTATCATTTAATTATTCATAGGCCCTATTTAAATACAATACAATAATTACAAAAATTTCTTCTCAGCGTTATATTTTTACCCTCTTATCTTTTACCTCAAATTTTTAATACAATATTCACAAGAGCAGTCTTTACCATCTTGAAAATCCATGAAAAATTAGGTATTGTTTAACGTTTATTTTAAATTTGTCTCTATTTATGCTGAGGTCTTTTAATTTAGTTTGTAAATTGTTAAAAAGAATAACACCCGCTTTAACTGGGTCTCTGTTTGATAGGTTGAGTCTGTGTTGGGTTTGGTGTAAATTACTGTTAAATCTTGTATTCTGGTTATGTATAAAACTGTTTCGGGTAAAATGAGATGGATTATCTTTGACAAATGTAAGAATTTCGAGAATGTTTAAGCAAGGTACGGTTAATATATTCAGCTGCACAAAAAGTTTTCTGCAAGATGATCTATAACTTTTCCGACCTTAAATTCTGACAGCCTTTTTTTGACATTTAAATATGTCTTGAGCAAATGTAGACCCACCCCAAATTAATATACCATATGGTATAATAGATTGTACGTTTGCAAAAAATGCTATTCTGTAGATAGGGTAACTGACTTGATGTGACAGTTCTTTAACTGCAAAACATGATGTAATCAAACGTTTGCCTAGTTTATGAATGTGTTCTTCCCAATTTAGTCTATAATCAATATTAATCCCGAGTAAACGACAGTGTTCTACAGTATTTAATGTACACTGATTGTAATTAATTTTTGTAATTGATTTTAAACAGATTGGCGTAGAGTTATTACAGAATGACGTGTCGGTTTGTGGGCCCTTAATGGATAATGTTTGAGAAGCCAAAAAAAAAACTAAAATAATTTGATCTTTATTTTAATTGACATTTGAGGTGCATACGAGTGGTGGTCGAAACAATAAATAGGTATCTTTGTGTTATTAATTTATAACTGCGATGCTCAAACCTTCTAATTATCAATGAGTGAGATTTTATTTTGAATCATTGTAATAAAGTTATTTCCTCTACTTGAATGCTAACTTCCATACCGTGTACGTTCTAAAAGAATTATTGATATACCATACAAAAATAAAAAAAAACTTGCAAAAAAGGGGCCGAGCCGAAAACAAAGAAGATACAAGTGGCTCAACTGCATAAAGTGGTGAGATCTAGAAGTGTGGCCAAGCCCATTATTTTGTTTAAAATAAAAAATCTACATACTAGATTAACAATACATCAATATCCATATTATTATCTAACTATAATTATGAAATAAATATATTAGCAAAATTAACATAAAACATTAAATAAATTTATTGAAACATTAACATGTGGAAATATCAGTAGGAAGCTTCGCAAACGCATTTTCAGGCGCGTTGTTGGATAAGCGTAATTGTTTAAGGGGTTGTTTCACTGAAAATGTATAAAAAACAACCAGCAATTTTGCATTAATATTGTTTTAATTGTTTTTTAAGTTTACTTTTTGGATGAGCGTAGCGAAGATTCCATTTCACTACACTGGAGAAAAAAATCCGGGATGTTTTTTTTTTTTTTTTTTCTGTTTGTATTATTGTGTGTTTGTTAACACGATTCCGGCTAAACCGATACTCCAATTGCGATGAAATTTTATAGATTCCTTCGAAATCTCTGAACTTAGAACTGACACGTTTTTTGAGCGCAATCGGAAAATTATTTCTCATGAAAATCGCCATTTTACGAATTTTTTCAATTTTTAAAATATTTCTTCGACTTATAACACCTACATGCTTTATCCTATTGTAATGAATTTTTCACAGAACCTTAATTTTATAAATTAATATATTCTTGTAAAATTTGAGCGCAATCGAATAATTATTTCTTATGAAAATCGCAATTTTACGATTTTTTCCTTTTTAAAAAAATACGATTCATAAAAAAAATTAAAAAATAAAGTCAATTTTTTATTTAATTTAATTTAATTTAAAAAAATTATTCGACTTTGTAATAATTTTGTCACAGAACAACAGAAAATCCTCATAACACATGGCAGCTCAATGCACCAATTACGCTCATCCAACAACGCGGCGGGACTTAAGCGTTTTCCTAGTTTATTTATTGACTACATAAATTTATTTTATGCTGATATAATGCTAAAAGCATTAAAGGATTTTTTTTTTCTTGAGCGCTGCATGCTATTTTGCTTGGAAAAATGGCTTTCCAGTACTGATATTAGGCCTAATCTAGGGCTGTATAGAGTGTTATTCATAACAATTTTAGTCAATTTTAAAGAATCCTAGATTAACAGGTTATAAAGGCCCAGTGAATTCATGTTAAATAAATAAACTGAACCTTTAGGCTATGTTACACTCAAATTTACCAAAAAACAACATAAATAAACTTTAAATGCTATTATCTCAAAACTTTTATTCTATCACATTTGCTAACATTTATTCCTACTTCTTCTACAATATTAAGATAAACGGATAATTTCTTTTTAAATATGCTCACAAGTCTTATTCTGACAAATTCACTAGACACTTTTTTGATGACATTTACAATTTTTTTAATTAAAATATGGGAAATATAGATTTGTTACAAAAAACATACATTTTCCAACAATTAAAAAAAAAATCATATTTATCAAACACAACAGAAATTATAGAATCCATCTGGTAAATGTTTAGATGTATTGTTTTTTTAATCTAAAACACCTTTCACTTTAATAAAAAAAATAAAAATTGTAAAAGCCTTAGCATTATCGCAGCATCATAGCAAAATCGTAAAATTGCAATTATTAAAAAAAAAAAATGTAAAATATATAAATTCGTAAATTAAGTTTCTGTTAAAAAACCATTAAAATCGGATAAACATGTAGGTGTTATAAGTCGAAGAATGTTTTAAAAATTTTAAAAAATCGTAAAATTGAGATTTTCATAAGAAATAATTTTTTGATTGTGCTCAAATTTCACACGAGTATATTAATTCATAAAATTAAGGTTTTGTGAAAAAATCATTACAATCGAATAAAGTATGTAGGTGTTTTAAGTGAAGAAATGTTTTAAAAATAATTTAAAAATGGTAAAATTGCGATTTTAATGTGAAATAATTTTCAGATTGCGCTCAAAAACGTGGCAGTTCTAAGTTCAAAGATTTCGAAGGTCACCATAAAATTTCATCACAATTGGAGTATCGGTTTAGCCGGAATCGTGTTAACAAACAGACAAAAATACAAACAGAAAAATAAGAAAAACAAAAAAAATCGTAAAATTGCGATTTTAATGATGAATAATCTTTCGATTGCGCTAAAAAACCTGGCAATTTTAAGTTCAGAGATTTCGAAGGTCTCCACAAAATGTTATCGCAATTGGAGTATCGGTTTAGCCGGAATCGTGTTAACAAACACACAAAAATACAAACAGAAAAAAACAAGAAAATCGAAAAAATCGTAAAAATTGCAATTTTCATGAGAAATAATTTATCGATTGATATTTCGAATCGTGCAGTTCTAAGTTCAGAGATTTCAAAGGTCTCCAGAAAATTTCATCGCTATTGGAGTATCGGTTTAGCCGGAATCGTGTTCACAGAACACAAAAAATACAAACAGAAAAAAAACATTGCGGATTTTTTTCTCCAGTGTAGTAGAATGGATCTTCGCTTCGCTCATCCAAAAATTAACAGACGCTATTCAAAAATTAAAAGCTTGGTCGATGTTTTTGGATTGGTTATGTTTTGGTTAGTCAGTCACAACAACCAAATTAAAAATTTATCGACCAAGCTTTTATTTTAGAATGTCGTCTGCTTATTTTGATATTTCCACATGAAATGTTTCATAAATTTATTTAATGTTTTATGTTATTTTTCTTACTAGGAAGCTTCGCAAAACGCTTTTTCAGGCGCGTTGTTGGATGAGCGTAATTGTTTAAGGGGTTGTTTCATTTGAAATGTATGAAAAAAAGCGTAGCGAGCGAAGCGAAGATTCCATTTCACTACACTGTAGAAAAAAATCCGGGATGTTTTTTTTTTTTCTTTTCTTTTTTTTATGTTTGTATTATTGTGTGTTTGTTAACACGATTCCGGCTAAACCGATACTCCAATTGCGATGAAAATTTTATAGAGACCTTCGAAATCTCTGAACTTAGAACTGACACGTTTTTGAGCGCAATCGGAAAATTATTTCTCGTGAAAATCGCCATTTTACGAATTATTTCAATTTTTAAAATATTTCTTCGACTTATAACACCTACATGCTTAATTTGATTTTAATGATTTTTTCACAAAACCTTAATTTTATGAATTAAGATATTCGTGTGAAATTTGAGCGCAATCGAAAAATTATTTCTCATGAAAATCCCCTTTTTAAACGAATTTTTTCAATTTTTAAAATAATTCTTCGACTTATAACACCTACATGCTTTATCCTATTGTAATGATTTTTCACAGAACCTTAATTTATGAATTAATATATTCTTGTAAAATTTGAGCGCAATCGAATAATTATTTCTTAGAATATCGCAATTTTACGATTTTTCCTTTTTTAAAAAATCGATTCATAAAAAAAATTAAAAATAAAGTCAATTTTTTATTTAATTTAATTTAATTTTAAAAAATTATTCGACTTTGTAATAATTTTGTCACAGAAAAACAGAAAATCCTCATAAACACATGGCAGCTCAATGCACCAATAACGCTCATCCAACAACGCGGGGGGACTTAAGTGTTTTCCTAGTTTATTTATTGACGACATAAATTTATTTTATGCTGATAAATGCTAAAAGCATTAAAGGATTTTTTTCTTGTGCGCTGCATGCTATTTTGCTTGGAAAAATGGTTTTTCCGTACTGATATTAGGCCCAATCTAGGGCTGTATAGAGTGTTATTCATAACAATTTTAGTCAATTTTAAAGAATCCTAGATTAACGGGTTTATAAAGGCCCAGTGAATTCATGTTAAATAAATAAACTGAACCTTTAGGCTATGTTACACTCAAGTTTACCAAAACACAACATAAATAAACTTTAAAGCTATTATCTCAAAACTTTATTCTATCACATTTGCTAACATTTATTCCTATTCTTCTAAAATTTTTAAGATAAACGGATAATTTTTTTTTAAATATGCTCACAAGTCTTATTCTGACAAAATCACTAGACACTTTTTTTGATGACATTTACAATTTTTTTAATTAAATATGGGAAATATAGATTTGTTACAAAAAACATACATTTTCCAAAAATTTAAAAAAAAAAAAATTCCATATTTATCAAACACAACAGAAATTATAAAATCCATCTGGTAAATGTTTAGATGTATTGTTTTTTTAATCTAAAACACCTTTCACTTTAATAAAAAAATAAAAAAATTTTAAAGCCCTTTGCATTATCGCAGCATCATAGCAAAATCGTAAAATTGCAATTATTAAAAAAAAAAAATTTTAAAATATATAAATTCGTAAAATTAAGTTTCTGTTTAAAAAATCATTAAAATCGGATAAAACATGTAGGTGTTATAAGTCGAAGAATGTTTTAAAAATTTAAAAAATCGTAAAATTTCGATTTTCATAAGAAATAATTTTTTGATTGCACTCAAATTTCACACGAATATATTAATTCATAAATTAAGGTTTTGTGAAAAAATCATTACAAACGAATAAAGTATGTAGGTGTTTTAAGTTTAAGAAATGTTTTAAAAATAATGTAAAAAATGGTAAAATTGCGATTTTAATGTGAAATAATTTTCCGATTGCGCTCAAAAAAAGTGGCAGTTCTAAGTTCAAAGATTTCGAAGGTCACCATAAAAAATTTCATCACAATTGGAGTATCGGTTTAGCCGGAATCGTGTTAACAAACAGACAAAAATACAAACAGAAAAATAAGAAAAACAAAAAAAAATCGTTTAAAAATTTCGATTTTAATGATGAATAATCTTTCGGGTTGCGCTAAAAAACCGGCAATTTTAAATTCAGAGATTTCGAAGGTCTCCACAAAATGTTATCGCAAATTGGAGTATCGGTTTTTGCCGGAATCGTGTTAAAAAACACACAAAAATACAAACAGAAAAAAAACAAGAAATCGAAAAAATCGTAAAATTGCAATTTTCATGAGAAATAATTTATCGATTGATATTTCGAATCGTTTCATTCTAAGTTCAGAGATTTCAAAGGTCTCCAGAAAATTTCATCGCTATTGGAGTATCGGTTTAGCCGGAAATCGTGTTCACAGACACACAAAAATAAAACAGAAAAAAAAACATTGCGGATTTTTTTCTCCAGTGTAGTAGAATGGAATCTTCGCTTTGCTCATTCCAAAATTAACAGGGCGCTATTCAAAAATAAAAGCTTGGTCGATGTTTTTGGATTGGTTATTTTTTGGTTAGTCAGTAACAACAACCGAGTTAAAAATTTATCGACCAAGTTTTTATTTTAGAATGGCGTCTGCTTATTTTGATATTTCCACATGAAATGTTTCAATAAATTTATTTAATGTTTTATGTTATTTTTCTTACTAGGAAGCTTCGCAAACGCTTTTTCAGGCGCGTTGTTGGATGAGCGTAATTGTTTAAGGGGTTGTTTCATTTGAAATGTATGAAAAAAAGCGTAGCGAGCGAAGCGAAGATTCCATTTCACTACACTGTAGAAAAAAATCCGGGATGTTTTTTTTTTTTCTTTTCTTTTTTTTATGTTTGTATTATTGTGTGTTTGTTAACACGATTCCGGCTAAACCGATACTCCAATTGCGATGAAATTTTATAGAGACCTTCGAAATCTCTGAACTTAGAACTGACACGTTTTTGAGCGCAATCGGAAAATTATTTCTCATGAAAATCGCCATTTTACGAATTTTTTCAATTTTTAAAATAATTCTTCGACTTATTACACCTACATGCTTTATCCTATTGTAATGAATTTTTCACAGAACCTTAATTTTATGAATTAATATATTCTTGTAAAATTTGAGCGCAATCGAATAATTATTTCTTATGAATATCGCAATTTTACGATTTTTACCTTTTTAAAAAATACGATTCATAAAAAAAATTAAGAAATAAAGTCAATTTTTTATTTAATTTAATTTAATTTAAAAAAATTATTCGACTTTGTAATAATTTTGTCACAGAACAACAGAAAATCCTCATAACACATGGCAGCTCAATGCACCAATTACGCTCATCCAACAACGCGGCGGGACTTAAGCGTTTTCCTAGTTTATTTATTGACTACATAAATTTATTTTATGCTGATATAATGCTAAAAGCATTAAAGGATTTTTTTTTTCTTGAGCGCTGCATGCTATTTTGCTTGGAAAAATGGCTTTCCAGTACTGATATTAGGCCTAATCTAGGGCTGTATAGAGTGTTATTCATAACAATTTTAGTCAATTTTAAAGAATCCTAGATTAACAGGTTATTAAGGCCCAGTGAATTCATGTAAAATAAATAAACTGAACCTTAAGGCTATGTTACACTCAAGTTTACCAAAACACAACATAAATAAACTTTAAATGCTATTATCTCAAAACTTTTATTCTATCACATTTGCTAACATTTTTTCCTACTTCTTCTACAGTTTTTAAGATAAACGGATAATTTCTTTTTAAATATGCTCACAAGTCTTATTCTGACAAATTCACTAGACACTTTTTTGATGACATTTACAGTTTTTTTAATTAAAATATGGGAAATATAGATTTGTTACAAAAAACATACATTTTCCAACAATACATAGGAAAAAAATCATATTTATCAAACACAACAAAAATTATAAAATCCATCTGGTAAATGTTTAGGTGTATTGTTTTTTAATCTAAAACACCTTTCACTTTAATAAAAAAATAAAAATTGTAAAAGCCTTAGCATTATCGCAGCATCATAGCAAAATCGTATAATTGCAATTATTAAAAAAAAAATGTAAAATATATAAATTCGTAAAATTAAGTTTCTGTGAAAAAAACCATTAAAATCGGATAAAACATGTAGGTGTTATAAGTCAAAGAATGTTTTAAAAATTTAAAAAATCGTAAAATTGCGATTTTCATAAGAAATAATTTTTTGATTGCACTCAAATTTCACACGAATATATTAATTCATAAAATTAAGGTTTTGTGAAAAAATCATTACAATCGAATAAAGTATGTAGGTGTTTTAAGTTGAAGAAATGTTTTAAAAATAATTTAAAAATGGTAAAATTGCGATTTTAATGTGAAATAATTTTCAGATTGCGCTCAAAAACGTGGCAGTTCTAAGTTCAAAGATTTCGAAGGTCACCATAAAATTTCATCACAATTGGAGTATCGGTTTAGCCGGAATCGTGTTAACAAACAGACAAAAATACAAACAGAAAAATAAGAAAAACAAAAAAAATCGTAAAATTGCGATTTTAATGATGAATAATCTTTCGATTGCGGTTAAAAAACGTGGCAATTTTAAGTTCAGAGATTTCGAAGGTCTCCAGAAAATGTTATCGCAATTGGAGTATCGGTTTAGCCGGAATCGTGTTAACAAACACACAAAAATACAAACAGAAAACAACAAGAAAATCGAAAAAAATCGTAAAATTGCAATTTTTATAAGAAATAATTTATTGATTGATATTTCGAATCGTGCAGTTCTAAGTTCAGAGATTTCAAAGGTCTCCAGAAAATTTCATCGCTATTGGAGTATCGGTTTAGCCGGAATCGTGTTCACAGACACACAAAAATACAAACAGAAAAAAAACATTGCGTTTTTTTTCTCCAGTGTAGTAGAATGGAATCTTCGCTTCGCTCATCCAAAAATTAACAGACGCTATTCAAAAATTAAAAGCTTGGTCGATGTTTTTGGATTGGTTATTTTTTGGTTAGTCAGTAACAACAACCGAGTTAAAAATTTATCGACCAAGTTTTTATTTTAGAATGGCGTCTGCTTATTTTGATATTTCCACATGAAATGTTTCAATAAATTTATTTAATGTTTTATGTTATTTTTCTTACTAGGAAGCTTCGCAAACGCTTTTTCAGGCGCGTTGTTGGATGAGCGTAATTGTTTAAGGGGTTGTTTCATTTGAAATGTATGAAAAAAAGCGTAGCGAGCGAAGCGAAGATTCCATTTCACTACACTGTAGAAAAAAATCCGGGATGTTTTTTTTTTTCTTTTCTTTTTTTTATGTTTGTATTATTGTGTGTTTGTTAACACGATTCCGGCTAAACCGATACTCCAATTGCGATGAAATTTTATGGAGACCTTCGAAATCTCTGAACTTAGAACTGCCACGTTTTTGAGCGCAATCGGAAAATTATTTCTCATGAAAATCGCCATTTTACGAATTTTTTCAATTTTTAAAATATTTCTTCGACTTATAACACCTACATGCTTAATTTGATTGTAATGAATTTTTCACAGAACCTTAATTTTATAAATTAATATATTCTTGTAAAATTTGAGCGCAATCGAATAATTATTTCTTATGAAAATCGCAATTTTACGATTTTTTCCTTTTTAAAAAAATACGATTCATAAAAAAAATTAAAAAATAAAGTCAATTTTTTATTTAATTTAATTTAATTTAAAAAAATTATTCGACTTTGTAATAATTTTGTCACAGAACAACAGAAAATCCTCATAACACATGGCAGCTCAATGCACCAATAACGCTCATCCAACAACGCGGCGGGACTTAAGTGTTTTCCTAGTTTATTTATTGACGACATAAATTTATTTTATGCTGATATAATGGTAAAAGCGTTAAATGTTTTTTTTCTTGAGCGCTGCATGCTATTTTGCATGGAAAAATGGCTTACCAGTGCTGATATTAGGCCCAATATAGGACTGTTTAGAGTGTTATTCGTAAAAATTTTAGTCAATTTTAAAGATTCTTAGATTAACAGGTTATAATGACACAGTAAATTCATGTAAAATAATTAAACTGAACCTTTAGGCTATGTTACACTCAAGTTTACCAAAACACAACATAAAAAAAACTTTAAATGCTATTATCTCAAAACTTTTATTTATCACATTTGCTAACATTTATTCCTACTTCTTCTAAAATTTTTTAAGATAAACGGATAATTTTTTTTTAAATATGCTCACAAGTTTTATTCTGACAAATTCACTAGACACTTTTGATGACATTTACAATTTTTTTAAATTAAAATATGGGAAATATAGATTTGTTACAAAAAACATAATTTTCCAACAAATTAAAAAAAAAATCATATTTATCAAACACAAAAGAAATTATAGAATCCTCTGGTAAATGTTTAGATGTATTTTTTTTTAAACTAAAACAAACCCTTTTACTTTAATAAAAAAATAAAAATTGTAAAAGCCTTAGCATTATCGCAGCATCATAGCAAAATCGTAAAATTGCAATTATTAAAAAAAAAAAATTGTAAAAAATATAAATTCGTAAAATTAAGGTTTCTGTGAAAAAATCATTACAATCGGATTTAACATGTAGGTGTATAAGTCGAAGAATTTTTTAAAAATTCAAAAAAATCGTAAAATTGCGATTTTTATGAGAAATAATTTCTGATTGCGCTCAAATTTCACACGAAATATTAATTCCTAAAATTAAGGTTTTGTGAAAAACTCATTACAATCGAAAAAGTATGTAGGTGTTTTAAGTGAAGAAAAGTTTTAAAAATAATGTAAAAATGGTAAAATTGCGATTTTAATGTGAAATAATTTTCCGATTTCGCTCAAAAACGTTGGCAGTTCTAAGTTCAAAGATTTCGAAGGTCACCATAAAATTTCATCACAATTGGAGTATCGGTTTAGCCGGAATCGTGTTAACAAACAGACAAAAATACAAACAGAAAAATAAGAAAAACAAAAAAAATCGTAAAATTGCGATTTTAATGATGAATAATCTTTCGATTGCGGTTAAAAAACGTGGCAATTTTAAGTTCAGAGATTTCGAAGGTCTCCAGAAAATGTTATCGCAATTGGAGTATCGGTTTAGCCGGAATCGTGTTAACAAACACACAAAAATACAAACAGAAAACAACAAGAAAATCGAAAAAAATCGTAAAATTGCAATTTTTATAAGAAATAATTTATTGATTGATATTTCGAATCGTGCAGTTCTAAGTTCAGAGATTTCAAAGGTCTCCAGAAAATTTCATCGCTATTGGAGTATCGGTTTAGCCGGAATCGTGTTCACAGACACACAAAAATACAAACAGAAAAAAAACATTCCGGATTTTTTTCTCCAGTGTAGTAGAATGGAATCTTCGCTTCGCTCATCCAAAAATTAACAGACGCTATTCAAAAATTAAAAGCTTGGTCGATGTTTTTGGATTGGTTATTTTTTGGTTAGTCAGTAACAACAACCGAGTTAAAAATTTATCGACCAAGTTTTTATTTTAGAATGGCGTCTGCTTATTTTGATATTTCCACATGAAATGTTTCAATAAATTTATTTAATGTTTTATGTTATTTTCTTACTAGGAAGCTTCGCAAACGCTTTTTCAGGCGCGTTGTTGGATGAGCGTAATTGTTTAAGGGGTTGTATCATTTGAAATGTATGAAAAAAAGCGTAGCGAGCGAAGCGAAGATTCCATTTCACTACACTGAAGAAAAAAATCTGGGATGTTTTTTTTTTTTTCTTTTCTTTTTTTTCTGTTTGTATTATTGTGTGTTTGTTAACACGATTCCGGCTAAACCGATACTCCAATTGCGATGAAATTTTATGGAGACCTTCGAAATCTCTGAACTTAGAACTGCCACGTTTTTGAGCGCAATCGGAAAATTATTTCTCATGAAAATCGCCATTTTACGAATTTTTTCAATTTTTAAAATAATTCTTCGACTTATAACACCTACATGCTTTATCCTATTGTAATGATTTTTCACAGAACCTTAATTTTATGAATTAATATATTCTTGTAAAATTTGAGCGCAATCGGAAAATTATTTATTTATTTTATCGCAATTTTACGATTTTTTCCTTTTTTAAAAAATACGATTCATTAAAAAAATTAAAAAATAAAGTCAATTTTTTATTTCATTTAATTTAATTTTAAAAAATTATTCGACTTTGTAATAATTTTGTCACAGAACAACAGAAAATCCTCATAACACATGGCAGCACAATGCACCAACTACGCTCATCCAACAACGCGGCGGGACTTAAGTGTTTTCCTAGTTTATTTATTGACGACAAAAATTTATTTTATGCTGATATAATGCTAAAAGCATTAAAGGATATTTTTTTCTTGAGCGCTGCATGCTATTTTGCTTGGGAAAATGGCTTATACCAGTACTGATATTAGGCCTAATCTAGGGCTGTATAGAGTGTTATTCATAACAATTTTAGTCAATTTTAAAGAATCCTAGATTGCCAGGTTATAAAGGCCCAGTGAATTCATGTAAAATAAATAAACTGAACCGTTAGGCTATGTTACACTCAAAATTACCAAAACACAACATAAATAAACTTTAAATGCTATTATCTCAAAACTTTTATTCTCACATTTGCTAACATTTTTTCCTACTTCTTCTACAAGTTTTTAAGATAAACGGATAATTTCTTTTTTAAATATGCTCACAAGTCTTATTCTGACAAATTCACTAGACACTTTTTTGATGACATTTACAGTTTTTTTAATTAAAATATGGGAAATATAGATTTGTTACAAAAAACATACATTTTCCAACAATTAAAAAAAAAATCATATTTATCAAACACAACAGAAATGATAGAATCCATCTGGTAAATGTTTAGATGTATTGTTTTTTTAATCTAAAACACCTTTCACTTTAATAAAAAAAATAAAAATTGTAAAAGCCTTAGCAATATCGCAGCATCATAGCAAAATCGTAAAATTGCAATTATTAAAAAAAAAAAATTGTAAAATATATAAATTCGTAAAATTAAGTTTCTGTGAAAAAACCATTAAAATCGGATAAAACATGTAGGTGTTATAAGTCGAAGAATGTTTTAAAAATTTTAAAAATCTAAAAATTGCGATTTTCATAAGAAATAATTTTTTGATTGCACTCAAATTTCACACAAATATATAAATTCATAAAATTAAGGTTCTGTGAAAAAATCATTACAATCGAATAAAGTATGTAGGTGTTTTAAGTTGAAGAAATGTTTTAAAAATAATTTAAAAATGGTAAAATTGCGATTTTAATGTGAAATAATTTTCAGATTGCGCTCAAAAACGTGGCAGTTCTAAGTTCAAAGATTTAGAAGGTCACCATAAAATTTCATCACAATTGGAGTATCGGTTTAGCCGGAATCGTGTTAACAAACAGACAAAAATACAAACAGAAAAATAAGAAAAACAAAAAAATCGTAAAATTGCGATTTTAATGATGAATAATCTTTCGATTGCGCTAAAAAACGTGGCAATTTTAAGTTCAGAGATTTCGAAGGTCTCCACAAAATGTTATCGCAATTGGAGTATCGGTTTAGCCGGAATCGTGTTAACAAAACACACAAAAATACAAACAGAAAAAAACAAGAAAATCGAAAAAAATCGTAAAATTGCAATTTTCATGAGAAATAATTTATTGATTGATATTTCGAATCGTGCAGTTCTAAGTTCAGAGATTTCAAAGGTCTCCAGAAAATTTCATCGCTATTGGAGTATCGGTTTAGCCGGAATCGTGTTCACAGACATACAATTATACAAACAGAAAAAAAACATTCCGGATTTTTTTCTCCAGTGTAGTAGAATGGAATCTTCGCTTCGCTCATCCAAAAATTAACAGACGCTATTCAAAAATTAAAAGCTTGGTCGATGTTTTTGGATTGGTTATTTTTTGGTTAGTCAGTAACAACAACCGAGTTAAAAATTTATCGACCAAGTTTTTATTTTAGAATGGCGTCTGCTTATTTTGATATTTCCACATGAAATGTTTCAATAAATTTATTTAATGTTTTATGTTATTTTTCTTACTAGGAAGCTTCGCAAACGCTTTTTCAGGCGCGTTGTTGGATGAGCGTAATTGTTTAAGGGGTTGTTTCATTTGAAATGTATGAAAAAACAGCAATTTTGCATTAATATTGTTTTGATTGTTTTAAGTTTACTCATTTATTTTTATTGTCTACATCAATTTATTTTATGCTGATATAATGCTAAAAGCGTCAAATACATTTTTTTCTTGAGCGCTGCATGCTATTTTGCATGGGAAAAGGGCTTACCGGTACTGATATTAGGCCTAATCTAGGGCTGTATAGAGTGTTATTCATAACAATTTTAGTCAATTTTAAAGAAACCTAGATTAACAGGTTATAAGGGCCCAGTGAATTCATGTAAAATATATAAACTGAACCTTTAGGCTATGTTATACTCAAATTTACCAAAAAACAACATAAATAAACTTTAAATGCTATTATCTCAAAACTTTTATTCTATCACATTTGCTAACATTTTTTCCTACTTCTTCTACAGTTTTTAAGATAAACGGATAATTTCTTTTTTAATATGCTCACAAGCCTTATTCTGACAAATTCACTAGACACTTTTTTGATAAGATTTATAGTTTTTTAATTAAAATATGGGAAATATAGATTTGTTACAAAAACATACATTTTCCAACAATGCATAGGAAAAAAATCATATTTATCAAACAAAACAAAAATTATAAAATCCGTCTGGTAAATTTTTAGATGTATTGATTTTTAATCTAAAACACCTTTCACTTTAACAAAAGAATAAAAATTGTAAAAGCCTTAGCATTATCGCTGCATCATAGCAAAATCGTAAAATTGCGAATATTAAAATAAATAATTGTTTGATTGAGCATAAATTACACATGAATATATAAATTCATAAAATTAAGGTTCTGTGACATTATCATTAAAATCGGATAAAACATGTAGGTGTTATAAGACAAAGAATGTTTTAAATTTTTTTTTTTAAATCGTAAAATTGCGATTTTCATAAGAAATAATTTTTTGATGCGCTCAAATTTCACACGAATATATTAATTCATAAAATTAAGGTTCTTTAAAAAATTATTACAATCGGATAAAGTATGTAGGTGTTATAAGTCGAAGAAATGTTTAAAAAATCGATAAAATCGTTAAATTGCGATTTTAATGAGAAATGTTTTTTCGATTGCGCTCAAAATCGCAAATTCAGAGATTTCGAAGGTCTCCATAAAATTTCATCGCAATTGGAGTATCGGTTCAGCCGGAATCGTGTTAACAACCATACAAAAATACAAACAGAAAAAATAAGAAAAACGAAAAAAAATCGTAAAATTGCGATTTTCATGAAAGATAATCGATCGATTGCGCTCCAAAACGTGGCAGATTTAAGTTCAGAGATTTCGAAGGTCTCCAGAAAATTTCATCTCAATTGGAGTTTCGGTTTAGCTGAATCGTGTTAACAAACACACAAAAATACAAACAGAAAATAACAAGAAATTCGAAAAAAATCGTAAAATTGCAATTTTCATGAGAAATAATTTGTCGATTGATTTTTTGAACCGTGCAGTTTTAAATTCAGAGATTTCAAAGGTTTCCAGAAAATTTCATTGCAATTGGAGTATCGGTTTAGCCGGAATCGTGTTCACAAACACACAAAAATACAAAAAAAAGAAAGAAAAAAAAACATTCCGATTTTTTTCTCCAGTGTAGTGAAATTGAATCTTCGTTTCGCTCGCCACGCTCGCTACGCTCATCAAAATATATTTATTTCATAATTATAGTTAGATAATAATATGGATATTGATATATTAATAATTTATTATATAATTAATAAATATATTTATTATTTTAAACAAAACAATAGGCTTGGTCACACTTCTAGATCTCACCACTTAATGCAGTTGAGCCACTTGTTTCTTCCTCGTTCTCGGTTTGGCCCCTTTTTATGCAAGTTTTTGCATTTTTGTACGTACAGTTTACCGCATTACTCTATCACAAAAGGCACACGAGATAAAAAATCATCCCTCTTAAAACCGTTATAGGACGTCGCGACGCCCCCGACGCCTACCAGGACCTGCAAGGAGGGCGACAAACTTTGTACGCTTTTGCCTAATAGAATACAATTTACCGCAATACTGTATCACGAAAGACACACGAGATAAAAAAAATCATCCCCTTCTTAAAAACGATATAGGGCGTCGCAACGCCCCCGACGCGCACTGAAGCCTACTAGGACATGCAAGGTAGGTGCTAAAACATGTATGCTATTACTTAATAGAATACAGTTTACCGCAATACTCTTATCACAAAAGGCACATGAGATAAAAAATAATCCCTCTTTAAAAAACGTTATAGGGCTTCGCGACGCCCCCGACGCCCTCTGATGCCTACCAGGACCTGCATGGTAGGTGCTAAAAACTTGTTTGCAATTACTCAATAGAATACAGTTTACCGCATTACTCTTATCACAAAGGCACACGAGATAAAAGATTATCCCTCTTTTCAAAAAAACGTTATGGGGCGTTGCGACGCACCCGACGCAATCTGAAGCGTACCAGAACCTACAAGGTAGGTGCAAAAACCTTGTTTGCTATTACTTTATATAATTAGTTTACCGTAATACTCTAATCACGAAAAGCACATTAGATAAAAAATCACCCCTCTTAAAAAATGTTATAGGGCGTCGCGACGCCCCCAAGCCCTCTCAAGCGCACCAGGACTTGCAAAATAGGTGCAAAAACTTGTATGCTATAACTTAATAGAATACAGTTTCCCTCAACACTCTACCACGAAAGGCACACAAGATAAAAAATCATCCCTCTTAAAAAACGTGTTTAGGGCGTCGCGACGCCCCCGAAGCCCTCTGCAGCATAGCATGACCTGCAAGGAAAGTGCAAAAAACAACTACCTAATAGAATACAACTAACCCCAAAACTCTTTCACAAAAGATGCAAGAGATACTGTACCCCCTCAA
>JAMZAV010009625.1:0-25688 GCA_024449915.1 Sweltsa coloradensis | reverse complement strand
GGGCGTACCTTGAAACCGAGCTATTCTACTGGTCAAATTTTCAGCCAATTAGATGAGACAATATATTCTATTTTTTCATAATTATTGGGAAAATACGATTTTATTATCGTCTCATAGGAACTAAATTCTCACGGGAACTAAATATTTGTTATTTAATTAAAATATTACAGATATATTCGCGTCTGCTCGATTTGGAGCCCATGAGAATTTAGTTCCCATGAGACGATAATATTATGATATTATAACATATTTAAACCATATATAATATATTTAAAAATTATTTATTTAGTTCCCATGAGATTTGGATCAATTGGGATTTGGATCATTTGGGATTTGGATCCCATGAAACCATCCCATAATAAAAATAATAATAATAAAAGTAATAATAATAAATCGTAAAATTGCGATTTTTAGAGAAAAAAATTCCGAATGCGCTCAAAAACGTGGCAGTTCTAAGTTCAGAGATTTCGAAGGCCTCCATAAAATTTCATCGCATTAGAAGTATTGGTATAGCCGGAATTGTGTTAACAGACAGACAAAAGAACAAAAAAAAGAAAAAAGAAAAAAACACATTCCGGATTTTTTCCTTCAGTGTAGTGACATGAAAGAAAGAAATTTTTAAAGTCGTAAGAAAAATTGCTCGTGGATATCCTACACATCACACTATAACAAACCCAAAGTTATAACAAAGTGTATTTAAAATTATTTCATTTTATTAATTACATTGCAACAAATTACTAGCTTCATTATTATTGGGTTGTCAATTTTATTATCTCAAAATGCACGCGAATCTTTTCTGGCCTCTACATCGTCATTTTATGGTCAAGTTTTAGGGCGCGCTATAAGTAGATGTTCACTTTGCTTTTTAAAATTCCCTCTATTTCTCGTGCAAATCACCGTAATGGCTGCTATACACAGTGGAACGTGTTGCGACGACCTAACTTCGTGGCCACACGAGCGAGTTAGACGAGCCTCCGCCAGGTGGCGGAGATCTAGAGGACCTAGAGAGTTAGACGATCCTCCGCTAGGCGGAGATCGAGAGGACCTTGACAGTGGACGGTGTACTTCCTTACCGACTGCTGCAGCGGCCACCGTCGCTACCACCCAAGGCGACCCACAAATTACAATGCCGCGTTAGCAGAATGGTAGCGGGCTAGTCTCAGTCGGTCCGTTTTTTTTTTACATTCTATTCTTATGTTTTTCTGTTAAAACAACAGAATAATAACAATTACAATCAATGAAACTCCTTTTCGGTGGAAAATCCTTTATATTTTAAATAGAAACGTTAAAGGCTTTGTAGTTTTTGTTTTGTTTAGGATGACAAAATAAATATTTATTATTGTTAAATCTCCTTTTCGGATGAAAGTCCTTTATATTTCACATAGAAACGTTAAAGGTTTTGTAGGTTTTTTTGGTAATGAATGGCAAATGTACAAATATATGCAAATAATAATATCAATAAATAATAAAAATTACAAAATTAACAAATCTCCTTTTCGGATGAAAGTCCTTTATAATTTAAATAGAAACGTTAAAGGTTTTGTAGGGTTTTTGCTATATGAATGGCAAAAATAGTTATTATTATAACTTATTTTCGGGTGAAAGTCCTTTATATTCAATAGAAACGTTCTGTCGTTATTTTAACGCCCGCTATAATGTATATTTACCTAATATTAATTAATGAAATCATAATAAAATAATTCCTTATTGGATTGCACGGCAAACACGCCCCTAACCGCGTGACGCGCCAACTACCTTTATCGACCCCAAGTGTAATACATCTAAAGTCCTTTGCAAGTAAAGAACGATCCCAGGTATGAAGAAATTTCCCCTCCTCGTTACCACCTCCACTCGGCACGGGTGACAGTGCTCGCGAGGCGTTGGAATGCGGTAGGCCGCATGACCCATTCATCCAGGTGTCATTGTTAAGGAAGCAATTTTTTGATGTAGTTAAAATGTTATAATTTCTCATTTATTTTCAAATATATGGAATAATTATGTAAAATTAATATAAAATAAACTTTGTATTTTAAAAATAGCATGAAAACTGCCGTAATTGACGACTTGAATTGTACCCGCCTCCTGACGTCACGAGGCAACATGGCGGAATTAGTGGGTATAAATCCTCATTTCGCAAGATGACCCCTGCTTCACGGCGCAACACTTATCACGCTCTAACTTTAATTCTATTCATTATTTGGACAATAGTTAAATGAATAATATTTAGCAAATATATCATTCTTTGTAATAGCGATTATTTCGATTTTTTGACACAGTCGTTAGCTTGTTATAACAATGTACGCATCATTCATGTGAAAATTATCAATAACTAAAGTTTTCTCAATAATTTATTTGACAAAAAACTACTGATCGGATTTCGACAAGACCTCTTTAAAAATATGCACCAGACTTTTTAAACAAGAAATAAACTAACTTTCTAGATAGAAAGTGCACTGAACGAAACTTTGCAGCATAGAGTAATATGCAGGGTATGTGTTTTTATCTAAAATACGCACTCTTGACGTGCGGATGAGCCGTGAAAAAGTGCACGCTGCATATAACTCTATGCTGTAAATTTTCGTTCAGTGCACTTTCTATCTAGAAAGTTTGTTTATTTCTTGTCTAAACAGTCTGATGCATTTTTACAAAGAATCCTTGTCGAAATCCGATCAGTAGTTTTTTGTCAAATTAATTAATGAGAAAACTTAAGTCATTGATAATTTTCACTTGTGTGATGCGTACATTGTTATAACAAGCTAACGACTTGGTCAAAGAATCGAAATAATCGCTATTACAAGGAATGATATGTTTGCTAAATATTATTCATTTAAGTGTTGTCTAAATAATGAATAGAATAAAAGTTAGAGCGTGATAAGTGATGCGCCGTTCAGCAGGCGCCAACTTGCGAAATAAGGATTTATACCCAATACTAGTCACGTGACCTATCGATCGTTTTAAGCTCCGCCCATTTCGAGTCGTCAATGGTTACGATCAGAATAATTACGACAGGCAATAATTACGGCAGTTTTCAAGCTATTTTAAAAATACAAAGTTTATTTTATATTAATTTTACATAATTATTCCATATATTTGAAAATAAATGAGAAATTACAACATTTTAACTACATCAAAAAATTGCGTTCTTAACAATGACACCTGGATGAATGGGTCATGCGGCCTACCGCATTCCAACGTCTCGCGAGTACTGTCACCCGTGCCGAGTGGAGGTGGTAACGAGGATGGGAAATTTCTTCATACCTGGGATCGTTCTTTACTTGCAAAGGACTTTAGGCCTAAGTCGACACTAACAAATATGTATCAGCCTGTTGTCTACGCGTGGCTTCTAGCTTTAGCGGGCGATGTTGCCGCCGCTGCAACTGTTTGTATCTCAGATCGATTTTTTTGTCAGACGGTTTATGCTCACGGCCTCTCGATGAAAACTATGTATTATACATAAACTATTTTGTGTGTTTCAGGCCGAGCAGATTGGATCTATGGAGATAACACAGATTTCCTTCTCTGTCGAAATAATGTTGAGCTTTTATCTCTTTAATCTCTTGGCCACCAGGGTCCTCACAGATCAGGTATGGGTGGTTTATTAACAATATATTTCCATTTTAGGCCTAAGGTCTTATGAATAGAGGTACGCATGCATATCGCTATCGACGATAAAACCGAAATGTGCAAATCATTTAATTTCACAAAATGAACATGAACTGATCAAATCTAAAACAGAAAATTCCAAAATTAAATCACCGCAAAACACCGAAATATGTGTAAAATACAACAACACTGAAATTAAAAAATATCGTGTTTTTACGACGAAAAGCCCTAAAAATGGGAATTAAAGTTAAATTACAGTGTAATTTTCAATATTGTATGCATTACTGTTCAATCAACAAAAGGTGTTTGCATAAGAAAAAAATATGAATTTAGTCTTACTAACTAAAACCAGTCTGTTTATAAGTACATTCAAACTTGTTTGATAATATGTGGCTAGAATAATACGAGAGTCGTGAACAAAATAATTACAAGCATATATATTGGTAAATATCATGGATAAACCAATAACACCGAAATCTCCAATTTGAAAAACGAAGTTCTCTACAAAATAAAACCATTTTCACGGACCTCTACCTATCGAACACGAACAACTGTCATTCATAACTTATGAATGACAGTTGTTCGTGTTCGATAGGGCAACGCGAAGCTGGTTCGCTTGGTTTGGTCACAGGGGGTTCCAGCGGAACACCAATATCCATCACACCGCTATATGGATGTTGTTAAAATTCACATTTCAACAACATCCAGACAACATGTTGTCGATCGACGTTCGGTCTCAGCGTCGATCATTCAGCGCTCTGGAGGTAAATTAGTTTGATCACTGCCCAGATCACTGATCGGGCCCAGGTCCAGTCCAATTGATGTTATAATATTGGTCACAAACTTTTATATTTGTGTAATTTATTAAATACTTGTTGTGCTTATTACTTTTGCAAATTGTTGCCATTTGCAACCCTCAATGGCATACATAGGCCTAACATTAAAGGAGCATGCAAAAAATAACTGATCTCGCGCTTAACCACTTTTTGACCGGTAGGTGTATTTGACACCAGACCCCTAGCAGCCATTATTGCATTGACCAGACGTACCAATCATGTACCGTTTTCAGAACACTTGTCCGGTGTCCCGAGAGACTCATTACAATTTACGTATTTGTACCGGTTTGCAATTTGAGAGGAAAAGTGTCCCGGTATTCTGTCAACTGTACCGTGTGTGTATCGAAGAATAGTGTTTTATTTGATAAAATCTACTCCTCCGATAAATACTAATAGCATTGAGGATGGTTATATACTCAAAGCTAATAGTAATAACATTCAAATAGTTATTTCACTTCCAAGAAGATAATTCATTTTCTCAGTCGTTATTTGCATTGATTTTGTTTGAATGAAAAATCAAAATGTTCGAATTGTAAAACAGAAATAATTTTTTTCTATTATTTTATATTTATTATTAGTTTTTGACTAAGTTTTTGATTATTTACAAACATACAATAATTATTTTGTTGGATGACTAAAGAGTCAGTACAAACATGCGTATTATACAAATTACAAACCTTTTCAATTTGTATCTTTATTTTATTGACTAGGAAGCTTCGCAAACGCTTTTTCAGGCGCGTTGTTGGATGAGCGTAATTTTTTTAAACGAAATAGAGCGTAAAATTGCGATTTTCATCAAAAATTATTTTTTGATTGCGCTCAAATTTCACACGAATATATCAATTCATAAAATTAAGGTTTTGTGCAAAAATCATTACATTAGGATAAAGCATGTAGGTGTTGTAAGTCGAAGAAATGTTTAAAAATTCGAAAAAAATCGTAAAATTGTAATTTTCATGAGAAATAATTTTTTGATAGCGCTCGAATTTTACACGAATATATAAATTCATAAAGTTAAGGTTTTGTGAAAAAAATCATTACATTCGGATAAAGCATGTAGGTGTTGTAAGTCGAAAAAATTTTAAAAAAATCGAAAAATAATCGTAAAATTGCGATTTTCATGAGAAATAATTTTTCAATTGCGCTCAAAAACGTGGCAGTTCTTGGTTCAGAGATTTCGAAGGCCTCCATAAAATTTCATCGCAATTGGAGTATCGATTTAGCCGGAATCGTGCTAACAGATACACAATAATACAAACAGAAAGAAGAAAAAAAAACAAAAATATTCCGGATTTTTTTCTCCAGTGTAGTGAAATGGAATCTTCGCTTCGCTCGCTTCGCTCGCTTCGCTCGCTACGCTCATCCAATTAGGCCTTCATTAGTGCGTGCCCTCATCGATCCATTACAAATCCCTTGCATTATACTCTGCTGAGTGCTTGTATGTTATTTTATCAAGACTTCCATATCATTTTTGAAACACAAGATCAAGATTTCATGACTACAAAATTGTACATATTAAACCCATATTCCATTCACATTCTCATGTCAGAAAGCTGTTTTCTGGGTATTTGATGCAAATATAATAGTATCTTGTTTTTTTTGCCACCGGCGGTTGGGGCTCTACCCCAGACTCCGTGCTGGTTCATGGGGCACATGATAATGCTTTTATTTAAGTTGGGTGTGATAGGGGTGGGGTGGGGGGGATGACGCGCTTCTTGTGCTTCTGCATGCTTGACGCACACAACTAGCCACTAGTCAGTACACCCTAGTATACCGAGTGATTGCTAGTAGTAACTAGTTCTTTCAGTTTTAGCCGTGGTGATGAATGGCAAACTGGATGTTTAGCATTCTGAGGTGAGTAGGTCACAGGAAATAAATAAATAAATACATTTTTGTAGGATGCCCGCTGTAGGGTATACACATAAGATTTAACCGGTGTGACCCTCTTCAGGTGACTAACTAGGTATATTGCGGATAGGACAATTGTGCAGGGATGTCCGAGACCTATTTAAGATGACTCAATCCCTTGCATTCGCATTAACGACCGAGATAAACCTCGGAAAAAACCTTCAGTTAGGATTGCCGGTCTCGACGGGATTCGAACCCGGGAACTCCAAGCGAGCAAACCTAAGCCAATACTGTCGGTGTCACAGGCCTACGTGCTACGTGCATTCTATTTGCTAGTGCACCGACAGTGTTGGCTCGAGCGCTAAGCGCTCGACTCTGATTCGGGAGGTCTCGGGTCCTGACTGAAGGTTTTTTCCGAGGTTTTCCTCAGTCGTTAATCAAGGGATTGAGTCCTCTTAAATAGCCCTCGAACATCCCTTTCAATAGGGAATTTGCATAACATTATTTTATGGTTCTACTGGGTTAAGGCCACCTTCCTTTACACAAAAATATCTTATTTTCTTGATTTTGAGAATATTTTAATTTATAAAATAAGGGTGAAAGTTTCCTACATATTTTGGCGGAAAAAACGGGTCATACGTCACCAGCCTTCATGATGCCAATCAACCAATCAATAACGATATATCAAGACGTCCATTAAGTTGGCGGTGCCACATTCGAAACGGTAGATGAAATTTCTCTTTCGTTGAATCACCTTGACTGCATCTTTTAGAGAGTAAAGGTTTTACTGACCTTATTGCAAGTGCAGAAACGTGTTATGGATTTTAAATTTTATAGTTGATTGATGTGATGTGTATCTTCACATTTTAACGAAGCAGATTTATAATATTGTCTTGTTCCACAAATGATGATGATTTATTTTGCTTAAGAGTCTTCACGAGACAAACATGTACACGGCACGCCCGTAAGCACTCAAATTAAGATGTAAGACGCTCTGGAGAGAAATTGAAAGTACGTACGAGAAGTCTAAAAAGCACTCGACACAGATATTTTTATGCAGAACAACATACAACAAACAGAATTGATGTTTGAAATGTAATAAACCCTACTATACACCATGTTTACGCACAAAGTCGACGCAACGGGAACAAGAAGAGGTTGCTCCCGTCGCGTTGACTTTACGCTTAACAATTGTGAATAGTAGAGTTTATTACATAAATCAATTCTGTTAGTTGTGTGTATTTTGCATAAACATATCTGTGTCGTGTGCTTTATAGAATTCTCGTATGTAGTTTCAATTTTACTCCAGAGCGTTGTACATCTTAATTTGAGTGCTTACGAGCATGCCGAGAACATGTTGTCTCGGAAAGACTCTTAACATCTCATATTAATGCACTAAGTCTCTTCGAGACTATGACTGGTGACAGATGAGGGTGAAGGACGATTGCAGCATTATGCGGGATTCGAACCCACGTCCTCGTAGAGCCTTACGCTTCGTACCAGCGCAATAATCGTGTATGTATCACCGGGGACGGTTGTTGATTCTCAAAACGTAATAAATTGTCCTGTCTAACAGTGTTAAAATCCTTTTTCTCCGTTACTTATTATACTATGCTGATAGAGAAATAATGCCACATTTTCACTCTTTAAAAATTGTGTAAAGGTGTTGTAGCAAAGAAAGGAAACAATCATGGAAGTGGTTCTACTTAAAAGCGAATTTTGGTGTAAACGGGAAGGATTTCTGGATTGATTTTCATTTAAATGAGAAGGGATTGTGGTGTAAGTTGCATTAATTATTGCATTTAGTCATTTATTTGTTTTAATATTATAATGACAGTAAAAAAATACATTTAGTTTATGGTAAACCCCCAACCACATAAGAGTTAATAATACAAGATGCTTAATCGTAATAAACTCCACAACCGAACATATAATAATAATAATAATAATAATAATAATAATAATAATAATAATAATAATATTTGAAATAGAACAGAGAAAAAGAAGAAAGCCATATTACCTTACGTAAAGTTCACAACTGATAGAATTGGTAGACTCCTCCAGAAACAACAAATTCAAACAATATTCAAACCGTGGAAGAAAATTCAAAATTGTATGTTGCCAGTTAAGATAAATTCCTTTTCAATCTATTGGTGTTTATGAAATCCCTTGTAAATGTGGTTCGGTCTACATTGGACAAACCTGTCGTACAATTGGGACTAGAATTAAAGAACATAGAGCGCACTGCAACCACTACAGAGAGGACCTTTCGGCAGTAGCAAAACACGTGGTGGAAAATGCTAATGATCCGACGCACAAGATCCTTTTTGAAGATACCAAAATTTTATGCACAGAAGAAAACCTTTTTCCTCGACTCATAAGAGAATCGATTGAAAATTTCCCAAGCCCCAATAATTTTAATGGGGATATTGGTGGTTTAAATTAAGCAAAACATGGAGTCCGATGATAGGGAAACTACTCTCAAGACGACAACAAAAACAACAACAACAACAACAACCACCCCTACCACCACTGCCACAACAACAACAGCAGCAGCAGCAACAGAAATCAAGGAAGTCAAGGTGTTTCTAGTTCTTTGGACAAGGAAAATCAGAGCCAAAGAAGAAGCAAAAGAATTCAACAAAAACAACTCAAATGTAAAGTTTTTCAGTGTTCCCTCAGATGATGATACGCACAGACGTATCGAAAACGTCAGGTAATTTAATAAAAACGAACACAGCGAAATGACTCGTAAAATATTTGATTTCTCTAATATTTCGGGCTGTGAAGCATCAAGCAAGAAATTATTCGCCTCTACGGGGGGGAAATGTATTGTAAGTAAAAGTACATTTGAAAAACTACGTTTGAAGAAAGGCTTTCTATTATGTGATCTAGTTTTCCCTTTTGTCGTTGTAGAGACAAAAAACGTTACGCCTGTTTTTGCTAGAATAAAACATCAACTAAATAATAACTATCAAACACGGAACTTTCTTAAACGTGCAAGTGAGGGCGTTAGTTAGGAATCAAATTCATCAGTGTCGTAAGAAGTTGGACTTAATTGCGAGAGAGATGTATCATCTACATCTCCTTCTTGGTGCTGTGTTAAGTCCGTACATGTGGAATAATTTGATCTCGGCTAACAAATCCGAATCACAACAACAACAAAAGGGTTTTGTTAAACATTTAAGAATTTTTGACTGCCTCTCTCCGCCTAGCAAGTCCACAGTTCATCAAACCCCAGGGATAGTTCATAACCTGTCAAAAGAAGTACTTGATGAGTCTACATTATTGCTTTTGTCTAAAGGATTAAATTTTGCTATAACTCCGCAATATATTCCAGTTTCAGAAATCATTAGTGGTGTGGATGGGGCTATAGTTAACATCCCAGATGAACAAGCAGAAGAGATTCGACAAGAAACAGTTCGAATCCTGAAGTCATCAAAACCTCCTGCGGATAATCTCACTCGTAGTGAACACGTGGCACTCAAAAAAAAACTTCGGGCTAATGACAACATACGTGTTATGAGAGCGGATAAAGGTAATGCCGTTGTGGTCATGAATTTACTAGATTATAAACAGAAAATGAATTGTGTGTTGCAGGAGAGTGTGTATGAAAAACTTACACGTAGCCCTCTGAGCAGAATAACTCTATTGACAACTAGACTTATTAAAAGTTCTCCCTTGGATCCGGTCATTAAGAAGATGATTACTCAACATGATCCAAAAATTCCGCGTATTTATGGACTTCCTAAAATACATAAACAGAATATTCCTTTGAGCCCAAATTTGTGAATGCAATGAATGGGATCTCCAACCCATGAGTTAGCTCGATTTTTGTCTAAACAAATTCAACCGCTGGTGCCTGAGATGAAATCATATGTAAAAGATTCAGCACATTTCGTAGAACTTCTTAAAACCTTGGCGTTAGACGAACAAGATCTTTTGGTGAGTTTTGGATGTGGTTTCACTTTTCACTAAGTCCCAGTTCCAGATGCAATGGAAGTTTAAGAGAAAAATTACCTCTTAGCAATCACATTACTGAGCTGATCGAGCATTGCTTCTCGGTTACATTTTTGGGTTTGATGGTGATTTGTACCAACAAAAAATCGGGCATGCCAATGGGTAGCCCCTTATCACCAGCAGTAGCGAATCTGTTCTTAGATGATTTTGAAACAAAGGCATTGAGTGCAGCAACTCTCAAACAAGAGTGTGGTTGAGATATGGGGACGATATATTCGCAGTGTGGTCTCATGGCAGAGAAGCTTTAGAGGATTTTTTAATTGATCTAAATGGCTTACATCCAAGTATACAGTTTACTATAAAATTGAAAAGGAAGGTCGATTGGCATTTTTGGACGTTCTTGTGACTCGTGGTGATCCTGTGGGTCACTCAGTTTTACCGTAAACCAACTCATACAAATTTGTACATTCATGAGACGTCGCATCATCATCCTCCACAGAAGCACTCAGTATTAAATACTCTAGTTACCAGAGCCAAACGTTTATCAGACAGTACCAGTCTGGAATGGGAAAAAAATGCGTTCTGAAACAAGCGTTACTAAACAATGGCTATAATAACACAATGATTATGCGAGCATTTAATAGAAAACCAAAACTAAAAGGATGTAGGCCTACAGTTTGAAGATAGAACAGAGAAAAAGAAGAAAGCCATATTACCTTACGTAAAGTTCACAACTGATAGAATTGGTAGACTCCTCCAGAACAACAAATTCAAACAATATTAAAAACCGTGGAAGAAAATTCAAAATTGTATGTTGCCAGTTAAAGATAAAATTCCTTTTCAATCTAGTGGTGTTTATGAAATCTCTTGTAAATGTGGTTCGGTCTACATTGGACAAACCTGTCGTACAATTGGGACTAGAATTAAAGAACATAGAGCGCACTGCAACCATACAGAGAGGACCTTTCGGCAGTAGCAAAACACGTGGTGGAAAATGCTAATGATCCGACGCACAAGTCCTTTTTGAAGATACCAAAATTTTATGCACAGAAGAAAACCTTTTTCCTCGACTCATAAGAGAATCGATTGAAATTGCCAAGCACCCCAATAATTTTAATGGGGATATTGGTGGTTTTAAATTAAGCAAAACATGGAGTCCGATGATAGGGAAACTACTCCAAGACGACAACAACAACAACAACAACAACAACAAACCACCACACACCACTGCCACAACAACAACAGCAGCAGCAGCAACAGCATCAAGGAAGTCAAGATGTTTCTAGTTCTTTGGACAAGGAAAATCAGAGCCAAAGAAGAAGCAAAAGAATTCAACAAAAAACAATCTCAAATGTAAAGTTTTCAGTGTTGCCTCAGATGATGATACGCACAGAGTATCGAAACGTCAGGTAATTTAATAAAAAACGAACACAGCGAAATGACTCGTAAAATTTTGATTTCTCTAATATTTCGGGCTGTGAAAGCATCAAGCAAGAAATATTCGCCTCTACGGGGAGGAATGTATTGTAAAGTAAGTACATTTGAAAAACACTTTTGAAGAAAGGCTTTATTATGTGATCTAGCTTTCCTTTGTCGTTGTAGAGACAAAAAACGTTACGCCTGTTTTTGCTAGAATAAAACATCAACTAAATAATAACTATCAAACACGGAACATTCTTAAACGTGCAAGTGATGCGTTAGTTAGGAATCAAATTCATCAGTGTCGTAAGAAGTTGGATTTAATTGCGAGAGAGATGTATCTCTACATCCCCTTCTTGGTGCTGTGTTAAGTCCGTACATGTGAATAAGCTTGATGTTTTGTCGGCTAACAAATCTGAATCTCAACAACAACATAAGGTTGTTAAACATTTAAAAAAGTTTGACTGCCTCTCTCCGCCTAGCAAGTCCACAGTTTCATCGAACCCAGGGATAGTTCATAACCTTTTCGAAAGAAGTTCTTGATGAGTCTACATTATCGCTTTATCTAAAGGATTAAATTTTGCTATAACTCCGCAATATATTCCAGTAGAAGAAATCATTAGTGGTGGGAGGCGGCTATAGTTAACATCCCAGATGAACAAGCAGAAGAGATTCGACAAAAAAACAGTTCAAATCCTGAAGTCATAAAAACCTCCTGCGGATAATCTTACTCGTAGTGAACACGTGGCACTCAAAAAATTTCGGGCTAATGACAACATACGTGTTATGAGAGCGGATAAGGTAATGCAGTTGTGGTCATGGATTTACTAGATTATAAACAGAAAATGAATTGTGTGTTGCAGGAGAGTGTGTATGAAAAACTTCCCACGTAGCCTCTGAGCAGAATAACTCTTTTGGGACAACTAGATTTATTAAAAGTTCTCCCTTGGATCCGGTCATTAAAAAGATGATTACTCAACATGATCCAAAAAATTCCGCGTATTTATGGACTTCCTAAAATACATAAACAGAATATTCCTTTGAGACCAATTGTGAATGCAATGAATGGATCTCCAACCCATGAGTTAGCTCGATTTGTCAAAACCCAAATTCAACCGCTGGTGCCTGAGATGAAATCATATGTAAAAGATTCAGCACATTTCGTAGAACTTCTTAAAACCTTTGGGGTTAGACGAACAAGATCTTTGGTGAGTTTTGATGTGGTTTCACTTCACTAATGTCCCAGTTCCAGATGCAATGGAAGTTTTAAGAGAAAAATTCCCTCTTAGCAATCACTTTACTGAGCTGATCGAGCATTGCTTCTCGGTTACATTTTTGCTTTTGATGGTGATTTGTACACAAAACATCGGGCATCCCAAATGGGTAGCCCTTATCCCCAGCAGTAGCGAATCTGTTCTTAGATGGTTTTTGAAACAAAGGCATTGAGTGCAGAAAACTCTCAAACCAAGAGTGTGGTTGAGATATGTGGACGATATATTCGCAGTGTGGTTTCATGGCAGAGAAGCTTTAGAGGATTTTTTTAATTGATCTAAATAGCTTACATCCAAGTATACAGTTTACTATTGAAATTTAAAAAAGGAAGGTCGATTGGCATTTTTGGACGTTCTTGTGACTCGTGGTGATCCTGTGGGTCACTCAGTTTACCGTAACCAACTCATACAAATTTGTACATTCATGAGACGTCGCATCATCATCCTCCACAGAAGCACTCAGTATTAAATACTTAGTTACCAGAGCCAAAGTTTATCGGGACAGTACCAGTCTGGAATGGGAAAAATGCGTTCTGAAACAAGCTTTACTAAACAATGGCTTAAAAACACAATGATTATGCGAGCATTTAATAGAAAAACCAAAACCTACAGGATGTAGGCCTACAGTTTGAAGATAGAACAGAGAAAAAGAAGAAAGCCATATTACCTTACGTAAAGTTCACAACTGATAGAATTGGTAGACTCCTCCAGAAACAACAAATCAAACAATATTCAAACCTTTTTGGAGAAAATTCAAAATTGTATGTTGCCAGTTAAAGATAAAATTCCTTTTCAATTAGTGGTGTTTATGAAACCCCTTGTAAATGTGGTTCGGTCTACTTTGGACAAACCTGTCGTACAATTGGGACTAGAATTTAAAGAACATAGAGCGCACTGCAACCACTACAGAGAGGCCCTTTCGGCAGTAGCAAAACACGTGGTGGAAAATGTTAATGATCCGACGCACCAAGATCCTTTTTTAAAAGATACCAAAATTTTATGCACAGAAGAAAACCTTTTTCTCGACTCATAAGAAAAATCGATTGAAATTGCCAAGCACCCCAAATTTAATTTTTTAATGGGGATATTGGTGGTTTTAAATTAAGCAAAACATGGAGTCCGATGATAGGGAAACAATACTCTCAAGACGACAACAACAACAACAACAACAACAACAAAACAAAAAACAACAACAACAACAACAACAACAAAAAACCCCACCACCACCACTGCCCAACAACAACAGCAGCAGCAGCAACAGCATCAAGGAAGTCAAGATGTTTCTAGTTCTTTGGACAAGGAAAATCAGAGCCAAAGAAGAAGCAAAAGAATTCAACAAAAACAATCTCAAATGTAAAGTTTTCAGTGTTGCCTCAGATGATGATACGCCCAGTCGTATCGAAACGTCAGGTAATTTAATAAAAACAAACACAGCGAAATGACTCGTAAAATATTTGATTCTCTAATAATAATATAATAATAATAATATAATAATAATAATAATAATAATAATAATAATAATAATAATAATAATAATAATAAAAAAAAAAAACAGTAATTGTAAACTTTTTGAAGACGGTAATGAAGACATGGAGAACAACACTAAAACTAAATATGAAAAACAAGCAGATAACTACAGATCCAATCCAAATTAAACGTGGCATTTTCCAAGGTAAGTTATTTAGCGTATTATGGTTTTCTGTCTTTAAAAACCCACTGTCGATATGCTTAACGAATCAACATACGGATTTAAAATTAAGGACAAAAGTGGTATGTCACCCCAATTTCTCACCTATTCTTCATGGGTGATCTAAAGTTATATGCATCAATTTTGTTCAACTAAAACAGTTTAACAATATAATTTGTATTTAGTCAAGATATCTGCATGGAGTTTGGAGTAGACAAGTGTAAGACGCTACATATCGAAAAGGGTAAGGTTACGCAGGCAGAAGAGTTCCAGCTAGATGATGGAAAAAGGATTGGGGGTTTAATGGATGATAACGGAGTATACAAATATTTAGGATTCTCACAAGCTGCCAGAATTGAACATAAAGTAACGAAAGAAAAATTGATAGATACATACAAGAAGCGACTAAAATCTATCCTCAAGACGCAACTAAACGGTAAAAGCAAGATACAGCAATAAATACATTGCTATACCAGTACTGACATATTCATTCGGAATCATTAAAGGACACAGACAGACATCCACGCGCTGGAAATATTAACTCGTATACACTTACTAAACACAGAATGCATCACCTAAATCAGCAATAGAGAGATTGACACTTCCCAAAAGAACAAGGAGGACGAGGCCTAATTTATCTGAACAACTTATATTATAAACAAATAGACATTTTAAGAAAATTTTTTTACAAAGAGCAACCAATCCCAACACTGCATAGGGCTGTGGTGCTAGCTGATAAATCATTAACTCCACTCAATCTAGCAAACAAAAATGTCAATCTACAAGGGAAACTCATAACTGACGCTTCAAAAGAGTTACGTCTCTCAGAAAAGACCCTACATTACCATACATACAAGACATTATGATGAACTACATAAAGGTCACGTAGATATTAAAGCATCAAATAGGTGGTTAAACAACGGGGAACTATTTGGAGAAACAGAAGGTTTTATGCTGGCTATTCAAGACAGAGTGATTGCAACGAAAAATTATCAAAAATACATTACGATCAATGTAGAAAATGTAGTGTAAGGGGTGAAACAATCGAACACATCATATCCGGGTGCCAGTCACTATGTCAAACGGATTACCTCTACAGACATAACCAAGTAGCTAACATTATTCACCAAAAACTAGCAATCAAGTACAACCTCATTGATACACACACACCTTACTACAAATACAAACCGGAGAAAGTACTAGATAGCAAAGATTTCAAATTATATTACGACCGCACAGTTATAACAGACCAAACTATACATCACAACAGACGGATATAATTATAATTGACAGAAGAAACAAAAAAAACTACCCTTATTGACGTGCTCGTCCCAATGCCATAACGTCGAGACTACATGGGAAGAAAAAAATTGACAAGTATAGTGAAACTGCAATTGAGATCAAGAAGTTTGGAAACAGAAAAAGGTAAATACAATCCATACGTGATATCGGCTAATTGCATCATACCGAAGAAGCTAAGAAAGCATTAAACAACTAGATCTTCCACCCAATGTTTACATCGAGACTCAAAAGGCAGTAATACTCAACACGTGTAGAAAAGTTCGTAAATTTCTAAACTAAGAATGATACTTCGAGATTCCGAGACAGCTTCCATCCTGACATGGTTTTCGTGGTTTCCCATAGTCCGAAGAGCAAATGGGTAGGATGGCGACGAGAAATCGGCCACGACCCTACACAGCAGAAAGAAAACATATCTACAAACTTTATTATAATTGAAATTATTTTTGTTAGAGTTAAGACAAAGTAATAAAGTAGGTATGTAATATAGATACACATGGAAGTACTTGACGTAAATCCGTACAACATGTTAGCTCCGGTTTTGACCGAGTTTGTATGAAATACATCCAATAAAATAATAATAATAATAATAATAATAATAATAATAATAATAATAATAATAATAATAATAATAATAATAATAATAATAATAATAATAATAATAATAATAATAATAATAATAATAATAATAATAATAATAATAATAATAATAATAAGGCGACGAGAAATCGGCCACGACCGTACACAGCAGAAAGAAAACATCTTCTACAAACTACATTATAAATGACTTATTTTAGTTAGAGTTAAGCTAAAGTAATAATGTAGGTATGCAATATAGATACACATGGAAGTACTTGACGTAAGTCCGTACAACATGTTAGCTCCGGTTTTGACCGAGTTTGTATGAAATACATCCAATAAAATAATAATAATAATAATAATAATAATAATAATAATAATAATAATAATAATAATAATAATAATAATAATAATAATAATAATAATAATAATAATAAGTGCCTTAGTAAAATGAGTTCAACTGCTGTTGGTTAAACAATTTTTTTTACGATTTTTAATGTCCATGTAAAATTCACTTGATTGCCAAATCCAGCTAATTTCGAACTATATTCTGACCCTTTTTAAACTCTTTTGACATACCTAAAAAACGGAATTTTTTAAGGTTGTTAACAAAATATATACACAAGCGATCATGCAGAGAACATTTTTAACATTTGTCTCCAATTCAAGCTTTAGAAATCCAAAATAAATCTGGGACCCCACATGACCATGATTCGCTTCATGCACCATCGTGTTAAACATTGTACACTAAAAAACAATGGCCGACCTGTCCTGCCATTTGACAAGTGATTAAGGAATATCCATGATCGTGTAATGTGTATATATACGGAGTAGATAGTCCTTCATTTATTAATAACAATACTTTTACTTTTTATCTTTTATTTAGGGCCAATGTTTGTTATATTTTATATTTCCCGCCCATTTATTTGTAAGAGCCCACTGACGTCACCAGCCTGTATGCAGTGGAATAATTTGTCACGGACGCTAGGTAAACTGTGAAATATCCTTTTTAGCGATAGTCTTTTAAAGTTTGGTTTTGGAAGTTCCTTTTCAAGAATTTATTATCAAAACTATGTTTTACTGATTTTTAATAAATATACGGACAGAAAGAAGCATTGTAATACTAATAAAACGCCAAAGTCGTTGTTAGACGAGTGCGTGAGCCATGTGTTGAGTACCCGGTATCATTTTCTTTTCCCCCGTACCTAAGACTGGATCTAGACAGCGTTGGTCTTTCCTCCCTAGCCTATTATTGGCTAGAGTGGCGCATTATGGCCCTACAGTTGACGCACCCCTATAACAAATAAACCTTTATAAACAAATCAACTTGAAAGCAGATATTATTTTTATTTTATTATTATTTTAACCGTGTTTTGTTCAGGAAATCAGTGTAATTATACAAATCAACTTGTATGTAGAGGTTCCCTCGTATTCAACACATGACTCGCTCACTCGTCTAACAATGACTTTAAAGTTTTCCTAGTCTAGTTGGATAAAGTGCCCTTATACCCGGAATGTGGGATATCTGGAATCAATCCCTTGATCGGGAAAGATTTTGTAATATCTTGATTGTATTTAAAAAAATATTAAACATGTTTTGAAATGCATATAAAGCAGTGTAGTATATCATCTGTGACAATACTACGGAAAACATAGCCAGTACGAAATACGTGTAAAGATTGTAAGGTTTACTCAATCTCCGAGCGGAATAGGGGGGTACCTTGAGCGTGCAAGATTCGATACACCTTGGTCACTGCACGCAGTTTTCACAGCCTGACAAATAACAAATATATATTTTTTCCCAAAAACAACACCATTGTCGTTAAATTAAATCCACACATTTGCAGCCTTTTTTCAAAATATTATTTGTTGTAGATTTAAATCGTAATGGATATAGCTGATTTTTTTAGCAGTTCTCAGTTAACTCGTACCGGATGTCTGTTTAAAATTTTAGCGCAATCTATTAGGCGATTCGGCAGACTTTTATAGAATACACACACCCACATGCACACATACAGAATGACCGAAGTGCCGTTTGAGTTGAATTGTAGACTTCAGGCGCTGCGCTCACTCGTCTTATTATTTACATGTTCAAATTTTATCATATTAAAACAAACAATATATAAAAATGTGTTTTTATAGAAACTAATCTCCGAAAACAAGTTATTTTATTAATATTTACGTGATTGGTGGATTGGTTTCATGAAGCCTAGTGACGTAGTGCCTGTTTTTATCCTCAAAATATTAAGAATTTTTTGGATGAACGAAGCGAAGACTTCAATTTCACTGACCCCCCAAAAAAATTAGCTCGGGTGTTTTTCTTTTCTGTCTGTTCGCGCTCTACCGGTCGAACTTGATTAAAATTGAAGGGGACTTCGAAATCTCTGAACTTAGACCTGCCACGTTTTTTGGTACAATCGAAGGAATATTTCTCATTAATATCGTACTTTTACGATTTTTAAAAATTTTTAATTGGATATTTTCGTGACATTTGGGCCGATTTTGTCCAAACGGGTGGGGCTACAACGTTCATATTTTACATGGGCATTAAGGTTATGGTGATGTAGTACCTTAAGAAAGAAAAAGTTAAAAAAAAGTTATCCAGAATCCATAGAAATAAAGGTTTTTTATATAAGTTTTTTAGGTGTATAATAATAAAAAAGTAACTATAAAAACTTGACAACAATCACCTACAATGCGTACAAAATGCAAGTTTTCGGGCCTGCAGTTATTTTACATTCTATTAATTGGTATTACTATAGCTATATAAAAAAAGTATGTATGAAGTTTGTGAAAGTTGTGTGAAAACACAATTTGGATTGCCAGGGTGGTTTCAAATAACAACAGGGCTATAGCAGGGAAGTGTGTTGTCACCTCTGTTATTCATAATCGTGATGGATGACATCCACAACAAGGTAAAGATGGAGGCAATGGAAGATGTAGAGGTTATGTTGTTGCCGATGATTTGGTGGCATGGTCCGAGCATGAGGAGGTACTCCAACGAGACTTGTGGAATAGAAACATAGAAGAAGCAGGTATGAAAATAAGCATTATAAAGAGTGAGGTTGTAACTATGGCAGGAGAAGGGGACACAGGGAATTATCAAGCACAGATAAACATTGGAGGTGAAACCCTGAAAGTGGTGGATGGTTTTAGTTTTCTAGGAAGTGAAGTAATGGAAAGTGGAAAGATTAAAAAGGAGATTAACGTCAGAATAAAAAAGGCCAGTAACTTCTACCAGTGTGTGAAAGGCCTGGTGCGGGATAGGGAAATACCCATTCAGTGTAAGATGACACTGTTTAAAACTTGTTTTATACCGATCCTTACATATGCAGCAGAAACCTGGACAATGGGAGATCAACAGGAGAGTCAGATACAGGCGGCAGAGATGAGATTGGGCAAGATGAGAAGAGATAGAATAAGAAACACGGACATTAGAGAAATGCTAGGCGTAGAAAAGTTAAGTGACAGAATTGGATGGACAAGGTTGATATGGTATGGACATATGAAACGAATGGGAGAAAATAGGATGCCCAAGAAAATGTATGAAAGAAGGAATGAAGAAGGAAGAAGAAGACGGGGTAGACCAAGGAAGATATGGAAGGACATCATAGCAGGAGACTTGGAGGCAAGAGGAGAAAGCTGGTAAGATGTGGAAGAGATACGATCGTGGGAGGATAGAAAGAAATTGAAAAATTTTGTTGCTAAACCCAAGCTGACCCTGCCAGAAGCTGGAAACGGCGATGGATAATGATGATGATGACTATAGCAATTAGTACTAACTTATAAAAATTATCCTAATTTAACAAAAATGATTTTGCAATGGAATTTGAAGAAGTAAATAGATCACACTCAAACTAAAAACTTAAAAAAAAGCTCATCCATCAACGCGACTACAAAAGCGTTCGCGAAGCGGCCTCGTACAATAAAATCAATCAATCAAGGCTTCATCGTCTGTTTGCTATTCTCAGTTTGATGCCTCCTCGCGCCATCATGAAGAAGGCTATTAGTGGGTTTTGTTAACTAATCCCGTGTGCAATTTTGTGATAGAGTATTGAGAGTGGTATCATTTTTTTCCTTGTGAAGTACTGATTCGGAAAAGTGATGGTGGGGATCTGGGACACGCGACTGGAAGGGGTGAGGGGTGGGGGTTAAAATGTCAAAATTTTATAAATATAATCAAATATTTTTCTCATTTTTTCTACAATTCTAAATTGTTTTAATTATTTTTAGCTTTTTAACACTTTATTTAACTTATATATTTCAATAAATCATTAAATTGACCGCCATATTGGATTCAAAATGGCGGAAATAATTATTTCTTAAAATTCCGCACATAGTCGTGGGGGATATCAGATTAAAGGTATTTAACGTCTCAATATGGATAAGAGAACTGTTTCATGGTCATGGTTATCACTAAAAGTACCAATATCGACATTGATTTGACTTGTAGACCAGTGTCCTACCGATTTCTTCAAAATATACATTAATTTTATGTTGCCATTGCCAATATTTTAGTTATTTTTTTACTGCAGAGTACAAATGTATGACCTGGCATTATGATAAAGTAAAATGACATCCAACAAATTTACGTTCAATATATTTTTCCAATATATTTCAATACATTTTGATTTAGCACAAGAACATCGTACTATATTCAACAGTTCTTCAGGCACGCAAGGGATGTCACACATTACTGGCTCATACGATTTATCATCATCTATAGTCCATCCAAAGTCTGTTACTGGTGGTATACGAGGGTTTGCAACATGCGATTGCCAGTTGCCACCAAATCAATGCTTGATAATGAGCTCTTCTGATAGCTGGGCGTAGTGCAGCTTGAGTCGGTGGCATACTTATGCCTTATACTTGCTTTTTCGTAAAAAATACAAACAACCAACATAAACACCATCGTATCTCACGTAGAGTATTTATTTTGGGCACTCGCAAGTACACAGAGCATATGTATTCTTCAAGGACTCGATAGGTTTCTTTTCCAATAATTGTTTTTGTTCCACCTAGTGATGCAAGGGCTTCCAGGACATGTCATCAGCATCTACAAACCTGTTCCAGAAACTAATCTTAGATTTACCAGAAAATGAACCAGTAATGTCAGCTCCAGAAAGAGAATGCATTCCGAGTAAAGCAACAACTCGTTTTTGTCCCAATGCTTCAGAAATTTTTCGTAATGAAATTAGGCGTTGTTTAACCCCTGTTAAAACCAGATAAGAATCTTTTGGGAGTTGTGAATATCGATGTGTAGCCAACACTAGAACGTCAGTGTCAGGAGTGATAATAGTCAAGAACTGAGCCCCTCTTTCGGTTGCATGAAGTGCATGGAGAATGATTGTCGTGTCGGCCTCTTCTTGAGAAATGCTTTTGTCGACATGAAGTTTAGTGGCTTTTGCAATGTTGCGGTAAGAAACAACACATTTTCATTCAAGTCTGTAGCCATTTTTAATATACTTTTACTCAACGATTCTGTAATCGAATCTTTATTTTTGAAATGGGACATAAGTTTGTTTAGAGGGACCGATTTATTATTGTGTGAGGTTCTATTTTGTACTGAATGGGGGGCTTTCCCAGCTGCCGTTTGTTTCTTGTGATTTTTTTTAGCGATTTCTCAACATACGTATCAAATACAACATGAACCTCTGAGAAACTCCCATACTTTGAAAAGACTTTCTTACAAAACTGATCTGCCAAATCTGAAATTGTCCTGGTGTCCTTTGCAAACTTTATTGCGTGTATTTCTGCCATTCCATCTTACAATCCCAACTGATATTTCAGAGTTGGGATTATCATTTGGATTTAGAGATTCTGTATCGACAGCTTGCAGTTATTTGGATGCGTGGTCTTCCAAATGACGCGTTAGCTTCCTTTGATTGAACGTGGTTCATGGTCCATTCATTTCCAAACATACTGCATGGAACAGCAGATAGCTCGTATTTACCAATTTATTCTTTTAGATTTATTTTTGGCAGAGAATGACATAGAACAACAAGACAATTGAATAGCTTCCTGTCTTCTTTTAATTGAACACCACCCTGTTTGGTTTTTACTTTTACTTTCTTTGACAAAGTCTTACACAGTCACAACTTGTTTTGTGGAACTGTATCCCACAAATCAACAGTCATCAATGATACGTTCACGAACAAATAGTGCGCTAGACCAAGGTCTGGCACTTCATGCAACCGAAAGGGGACTCAGTCCTGTCCTTGACTATCTTCACTCCTGACACTGACGTTCTAGTGTTGGCTAAACACATCGATATTCACAACTCCAGAAACATTCTTATCTGGTTTCAACAGAGGTTAAATCACGTCGAATTTCAATACGAAAAAATTTTGAAGCAATGGGACAAAAAAGAGTTGCTGCTTTACTTGAAATGCATTCTCTTTCTGGAGCTGACATTACTGATTCATTTTCTGGCAAATCTAAGATTAGTTTCTGGAACAGGTTTGTAGATGCTGATGACATGTCCTGGAAGCCCTTGCATCACTAGGTGGAACAAAAACAATTATTGGAGAAGAAAAAGTATCAAGTCCTTGAAGAATACATATGCTATGTGTACTTGCGAGTGCCCAAAATAAATACTTTACGTGAGAATGAAGGTGTTTATGTTGGTTGTTTGTATTTTTTACGAAAAAGCAAGTATAAGGCATAAGTATGCCACCGACTCAAACTGCACTACGCCCAGCTATCAGAAGAGCTCATTATCAAGCATTGATTTGGTGGGAACTGGCAATCGCATTTTGCAAACCCTCGTATACCACCAGTAACAGACTTTGGATGAACTATAGATGATGATAAATCGTATGAGCCAGTAATGTGTGACATCCCTTGCGTGCCTGAAGAACTGTTGAATATAGTACGATGTTCTTGTGCTAAATCAAAATGTATTGAAATATATTGGAAAAATATATTGAACTTAAATTTTGTTGGATGTCATTTTACTTTACCATAATGCCAGGTCATACATTTTTTGTACTCTGCAGTAAAAAAAACCTAAAATATTGGCAATGGCAAAATAAAATTAATGTATTTTGAAGAAATCGGGGGACACTGGTCTACAAGTCAAATCAATGTCGATATTGGTACTTTTAGTGATAACCATGACCACGAAACAGTTCTCTTATCCATATTGAGACGTTAAATACCTTTAATCTGATATTCCACACGACTATGTGCGGGAAATTTTTAAAAAATAATTATTTCCGCCATTTTGAATCCAATATGGCGGTCAATTTAATGATTTATTGAAAAAATATAAGTTAAATAAAGTGTTAAAAAGCTAAAATAATTAAATCAATTTAGAATTGTAGAAAAAATGAGAAAAATATTTGATTATATTTACAAAATTTTGACATTTTAACCCCACCCCTCACCCTTCCAGTCGCGTGTCCCAGATCCCACCATCACTTTTCTGAATCAGTACTTCACAAAGGAAAAAAATGATACCCCTCTCAATACTCTATCACAAAATTGCACACGGGACCCACAAATATCATGATAAGAGAACCCACTATATGGGATCCATGAGCAGTGGTATGGCCGTCTGCTTCTCACAGACACTCACTTCGTAGTTTGAGATGAACGAACAAATGCCGATCTTGGTCTGCATCAAGCCGAATCTTAACCCTGCAACACACAAACTTATAATTACTACTTAATTTGCTACATCTCCTTGTTTAGGTTGCAATGAAATCGGTACATGAGCATACCCTAATTTGGTTCCAATCCCAAAGTCTAGGAACATAATAGGGAACTGTCCTTCACTACCAAATTTGAATATAATGTCCCTCCCTACTAATAACCTCAAATACCGACCAGTAAAGTTTTTTAAGCATCCGGCTTTTATTAGCGCTAACTGTGAGCGAGGAAAAATTTCAACCGGCTTCGCGCCCGAAAACGGCCATGCGCCATTGCAGGTGGGCGTGACGTCATCGTGAGGTTCACCGAGGCGGCGAGCTGACAGTTCTGCCAATCATCTTCCCCTCCTCACCTCACGATGGCGTCACAACCAAAAGAGATCGTACTTAAGTCTTTGTGCGGGAAGTCAAAACCCGGAAACTTTGAACATGCATAGAATCCACAGATTTTATTTTTTATAGTTTATTTTAATTGCGCTGTTTGTTGAATTGAATATTTTAAATTACTTAATACGTGTAAGATATATTTAAAACCAAGGACAGTTCCCTTTTATGTTTGTAACTATTAATTGAAACGTAATAGTTCATACAAATTCTATTTCGCCAAGCTTTTCAATGATAAGTACGGGGCAGTGAACGTTACGAATAACGTCATAGTCGCCGCCTTCGTTATGAAAAAACGCTTTTTTCCTAGATATAAGTTTTAGTTAATTTGGATTAAGGGCGCGTCAACCCTTAGGTCATAAAGCGCCTCTCTAGCCTAGGGGATATGGGGAGGAGGAGCCCATGTGGTTTTAAAACCCTCCCACGGGGAGGAGGAGGGAAATTTTCGGTGGATTCTCACGTCGTGGGGCTTCATTTGTCTTTGTTTATTATTTGGTGTTTTTGGTCGTCGTAGACGTCGTCGTCATCGTGGTGAGATAGTCAAAGGGGAAGGGTGAAAGGCTCGACTCTAGTTTCGTGGAATAAAATGGTACTCCCCCACTTACTATAGCTGATGTTTTCGAGATGGGCTTTGTCTCTTTCCGCGCCTTTGACGATTAGCAGAGCATGCTCTGGGCCAAAATCTATACCCCGGGGCCCCGACAGGGAAGACAAGATTTTTGGCCCAGGCCTACACAAAAAGGGTTTTTAGTATTTTGCTTTCAGGACGCTTCAACTGTTTTGGGCCATGCATCGCTTACCCTTATTTCCTATAGTTTGTAATATGAAGAGGTTAGATTTATTTTCCCGATATAGGCCTCCACCTACTATGTAGGCTCTTCGTCTCTCAGTTTTACCTTCGATTGACTTACTTATAGCAATGTTCATCACATCATGATGGACATTATGATCATGATGAAATAGAATATTTGCTAAATAAGGATGATACTAGAACTATACTTACTACTAAAACAAGCAGTTTGACATGGATTTTAATTTAAGTATACTCTCATGGTTTGACACATTGCAAGTTAAATTTATAAACAATTAAATAATGGTGACGGGAACTCCCACGGATTCATTTCCGAGGAACTTCGAACGAAATTTACCA